>ML685830.1:4400221-4422126 GCA_007922175.1 Pelusios castaneus
CCCACCCTGCCCCATGCCCTGCCAGGGTTCCTGACCCCCTTTGCCCCATTGTACATAGGTACAATGGGGCAAAGGCTGAGCCCCCTGGCATTGGGCAAGGGGTGCCCCCCTGCCCCATGGACCTGCCCTAGGTCCCCCTAGCCCCACAAAGTTGACCTAGAGCATCCAGTGTGGACACTCTAGGTCGACTTTGTAAGTCCCCCTTTAAGTCAACTTTAATTTTCAGTGTGGACACACTAAGTCGACTTAACTAAGTCGACTTAAAGTCGACTTAGTTAAGTCGATTTAGTTAAAGTCGACTTAAATACACAAGTGTAGACATAGCCAGAGAGCTTTGTTGGAGATTGATAGCCCTCTGAAGGAGTGTGGAGAGTGAGAACAGAGAGAGAAGCAGAGACGAGGCTGAGGAAAATGGAGGTAGAAGGTCAAGGCAGACCAGCCAAGTGGAGAAGCAGTAGTGACAGCATTGGCTAAAATTCCGTTCACAAAAAGAAGGATCGGGACCACCAATAAGTAAGGCATTGGTGTGCTAAGGGGTCTGGGCAACCTGACGAACTAAGTTCCAGCAAAATGTCCAGTTTCTGAGGCTGTCCTCTGCCTGGGAGACAGCAGAATAGGATCCATGAGATGAGCCAGAGGGATGATTTCTAGGGTTTTGTAAGTAAAAGAGTGCTTGTGGTCTGTCTGTCAATAAAGCTGGATGAGTGTCATTTGAGTGAGAGGGGTTCATCTCTACCCATTCCACAAATAACTGATCACCATTTGTTGAATGATATAGGTTATTAGGAGTTTTAATAATTATAATGTATAGAGTATAAGTTATTAATATGTATTAATATTTGATGTGATTTTTATGTAATTTGTCAAATAGTGTATTTCAGGAGAGTAATGGCATTCTATCTAACTGCTAACTGTCATTTGGGGTCTCCTCTTAACTAAATTATTTTCAATATTTAAATTTTATTGTATTAATGCAAAAACAAATAAATGTAATGTTTTCGAAGAATTTTCTGCTCTATGTCTGTTCTTGATTGATGGGCTGTAGTTGTATTTTGCAAGGTGCTAAGCCATTAAGCAAGGAAACCACCTTCATTTTACCTCAGAGTAGTGTTCTTGGTAAACTTAATACAAACCCCTTAAAACCATCAGATAAACTCAGCCTCAGGGGTAACAGTTTGTACACAGGCCTTGATCCTGACTGTGAATTCTTCCGCTACTTCCAGCTTCAAGTTTGCCTCTAATCAAATTCTTACCCCGACTGCTATTGTATTGGGATCCCAACAACATGATGTTTCAGTGAAAAGATTGTTCTAATAACTTTGTAGATAATCACCTTCCCTTCTCAACTGGGCTCTGTGTCCCTCAATCTGCACCATTAAAAAACAAAAGGGGGTGGGAATGGAAGTTTTATCACTGTCTTCCAATTGGATGGAAATCAATCTCATTTTACAAATGTATTAGAAGCAAGAAGATGACAATGGACAGGGTAGGCCCATCACTGAGTGAGCAGAAGGAGGCAATAACAGAAAACAGAGAAATACCTGGTGTGGTTTTTGTAGTACTCAATGGAAGACTCTGTGATGTGATAAGCTGCTAATACGTGGTATCGTCTTTAATCAGCCCTGACCAAAAATTAACCCTGTGTATAAGCAAAACAGAGCTGGTACTGACCAAGGATGTACCTTGTTCCCACCAAGTAGCAGACATGACTTGCAAGTTTGGAAAATAAGACCAGGAAAAACACTAAGTAGCAGTCAACATGGATTTTTCATGGGTTTTTGAAAAACAAGCCTGCCAACAAAATAACCTAATAGCCTTTGACAGGGTAACAAGCCTTGTGAATGAATAGAGGGAACCTGGAGTTGTGATAATCTCAACTCTAGTAAGGCTTTTGATAGGTCTCCCATGACCTTCTCATAGGGAAATATAGCCTAGTCCGTGAAGAATCTAGTACAGGGTGGGTGCACAGCTATTTGGAAAAGAGCACCCTGAGCTCTTTATCAGTGGTTCACAGTCATGCTGGAAGGCATCTTGAAGAGCCCTATAGAAAACTGCCCCAGGTCCATTTCTGTTCAATATCTTCATAAATGATTTTGATAATGGCATAAAGAGCAGACTTAAAAATGTTTGGATGATATCTGCTAGGAGAGGTTGACAGCTCTGTGGAGGACAGAGTTAAAATTCAAAATGATCTTGACAAACTGGAGAAGTAGTCTAAAATAAATATAATGAAATTCCTTAAGGAGAGATGCAAAGTGCTTATAATGGGGCAGAATGTGGCCTCACCCTGTTGGGCTCACCTAACCCTATCCCACCTCCTTTGTAGGAAGTGCGAGGGTGGACAAGAAGTATAAGAGCAGGGCCCTGAAGCTCAATTAAGGCTTGACCAGAGGAGGAGCCAGATGACTTTCACAGGCAGTTGATCTATCAGTGGAGTCAATGAGCAGTGTGATGACTCTCCTGAACCAACCTGGAGGAAAGGCAAGACATTGCCCTGAAAGTTGGAGAAATCCAAGTAGGGAGTGGACAGTGAACCACTCAGCAAGGAAACTTGGAACTGGGTCCCAGTGGCTGATGATGCAACCCTCCAAGTAGCCCAGACACATGACACCTTAGTCCTGTTGTGTTTCTGGAAGGCAAGGCATCAACCCCATGTTTCCCTGCCAACCCCATGATAGGATCACTTGTTGCTTCTAAGGCCCTGGACAGGGATCTGGTGGAGCAAGTTGGGCTTGGGTATCACTACCCTGGCTCTGCATTCATGACTGATGAGTGCTAAACCTTAGGGCAGGAGGCCTAAGTCATGAACTGTTTATCTGCTTAGTCCTCTCTCCAGGTACCTGATATAAAACTTGTTCGGTTGCCCAGCTGCAAGCCAGGAAACCTGATAAGCTAATTTGGCCAGAGTACTGATTCCCTACTCCTGCTGAAAGGGCCCCACTGGCCATGAGGTTTGGTGAACTTACAGTACTACACTTAGGAAGGAATTATTAATTGCACAAATACAAAGTGGGGAATGACTGCATAAGGAGGAATACTACAGAAAAAGAATCTGGGGGTTATAGTGGACCATAAATGAAATCTGAATAAAAAATATAATTGTGCTGGGAAAAAACAAACAAAAAATAAAATAATTAAAAAAAAATTGGTGGTATTAGCCAGTGCTGTAAGCACTAAATGAAAAATAATTCTTCTAATGTGTGCAACCCTGATAAGGTCTTAGTTGGACTACTGGATCCAGTTTTGGGCACCATTTTTTTTTTTAGGAAAGAGGTGGATAAATTGGAAAAGGTCCAGAGAAGAGCAACAAAAATGATGCAGGGTCTAGGAAGCATGATCTGCATAGGAAAGAGTGAAGAAATTGTTTGTTTAGTGTGGAATAGAGAAGACTTCTCCTGAGGAACATATGTCTTCAGATATGTAATGATTCAGATACTATTATAAAGCAGAGGTGCATAAAGTATTCTTCTTTTCCACTGAGCCTGGAAAAAAAGCAATGGTCTTAAATTGGAGCAAGTAAGCTTTGGTTACCCATTAGAAAGTTCCCCTCCTCCTGCCCCATCTATAAGTGTAGTTGAGTACTGGAACAAATTACTGAGGGAAATTGTGGAATTTCAATCATTTGAGGCTTTTAAGAATTTTAACAACAGGTTTGACAAACACCTGTCTGGAATGGTCTAGATAAAGGAGTCCTGTGTCAGTGCAGGGAACTGGATGAGTTGGCCCATCAAGGTCCCTTCCAGTCTAATTATTTTATACCTATATCAGCCTGATACCATAAGTGTCGGATTCAAGCATTTTCTTAAAAGGATAAATTGATATTTCATCCACAGTTTTTACTGAAAAGAAAGAAATCTGTCAAAGTCTTAGTAGCCTTTGGAAAGGTGAAATGATTGATATTACTGTGTTTATTGTAAAATGATGCTCTTTGTTCAAGCTAACAAGAATTATGTTTTTATTATATTTGTTTTCAAAATATTTTTTACATTGAATATTACACTTCTGCCAGACACCAGGAAGGAGATAAGGAAAGTCAGCATCATCAATTTAACTATGATAATTCAATTCATGCCAATGGAAGGATGATGGTGATATGTAGATTTCATGGTAAAGCAAATCACTGAACCATTCCAATTCCTACCTTCGCACAGAAAATGTCATTCTAAGGGATTATGTTCTTGTTAAAAATTTATGTGAGGCCAAATTAATTAAAACTAAATTGTAATGCCTTGGTTCTTGTGAACTGAGGCTGATCTTGACATGGCGGGTTTCTCATACAGGCTTTTCAAGTGGGCCATATGAGTAAGGAGGATATGTCATATAATAGGCTATGTCTACACTTGGCCAAATAAGTCAACTTAGCAGAGCTGCAAGGATGGCCAGACTTGGAGCTGCTCTTGGCAAGGCCGCTCCCACCCTGAGCATGCTCTGTCTGAGCATGCTCAGGGCAGGAGATTTGAAAACTTCCCAGCCTGGCCGTAGCAGGACACGGTGGAACAAGCATTCCACCCGAGTCTTCTGCTTTTCTGGAACACTGGCCCGCTAAATTTGTGGGCCCCAGAAGGCGTTACAGTGCATTCCGGCTTACTTTAACTCCTGACTTTGTGGCAAAAGCAAAAACCACCATCTATATGTGTGCTATAATCTATCCATAATCTGTGAAACTGTTGCTGCTAGAAAAGCATAGGGGCAGGTGTGTGTAAAGTGAAACATGCACAAGTGCAGACCAGATAACCAAGCCCAATATATTGAAAGCATTCTAGGTGTATGGCTTATCTATTGAATCAGGATTTTACTATGTGTATAAATATAGTAGTTAGAAATAAAGTCATCTGGTTAATGGATTCAAGAGTATTAATAACTTTACTAAAATCTCAGATAAAATGAAAGGTTGTAGGATCAGTGATTTGTCTCTTCTGATTAGATGAAAAAAACTGATTATATGTGCTTATCTTTCAGTAAAAGAATAACCAAAGATCTCAGTTTTAAAATTTCCCCCTTATATCAAAAAACTCAGGAATGAAATCCTGAGTACTTGAAGTCAATAGGACTTCAGTGGGGCCCCGACTTCTCGCCAAAATTTTACTGAGGTGTAGCTTAAAAGAAAAGCAGTAACAAATTCTATTCTTTCCCCCCCTCACCAAAAAAGCCATGTAGAACTTTGAAACACACCAGATATATTTTGACTAGTAAATCTGAAAATTTTTTCAAAAAGTTTTTAAAACTTCATGAAATTGCTGTACTTAAACAATGATGAAAGTCTTTTTAAACATGTGAATGGTAAAGCATACACTTCTGTAGCACCATAGTTAGGAAAAACAGATCATTCAAGTGAGACAATCTTTTATAGATTTTACAAAAAAAACCCAAAACAAAACAACCACCAGTTTAACTCTTAAGAATTTTGTTTTGGAACTTTGCCAGTTGTTGTTTCATTTATCTGGAGCACTCTTATTATTTCGATAGCTTTATATCTGAAAGAAAAGGGAAATAAAATTGTATATTTATCATTGTTTTTATTTAAAAATAACACTTAAGCTTTGATATGGAAGAGTTAACATACTATCAGACTAATCATATGAAAATATATTTCACTCACATTATTACAGATGTACTGTTCAGATCTATTTAATACATGAAGTTTGATTTTGGTAGTGTGGCATATTGGAATTCCTGAAATTTCACTTGCAACTATAGCCAGCTGTAATTATGCATGTAAATCCAGTTTTGATTGAAACAAATGGAAAAAAAAAATCACTTTTTGCAAAAGTATATTGTCATACAATTTTGAGTTGGGTTTATTCCTGATTAATACAATATCTAAAGGTTATATTCTCTTATAAAACAAAAATCAGTGCCCATATGTTCTCCATTCTTACAAATATACCTAGCCTATAATTGCTCCCATATCTGATGACCTACAACAACACTATGTTTCTACTTTGCCCTAGAATCAGAATGACTGTTGTTGAAATAAGTCTCAATAAACTACTAACTCTTTTACAGGTCTGATTTCCATGCATTAAATTATTTAAATTCTCCTTCAGCTTTTGCAAATCTATCTTAAGTTTTAGATGCATTTGACAATTAGTTAAATGCACAATCAACACAAAAGATGGATGGCAGCGGAGTATAACAAAACAATAAAATGTAAACAGGTCCTGAATGAACTCTCGCCTGACATCTAGTGATAAGCTGGGTGGAAAGACTTCAGGAACACTGTTTATGTAGACACACGTATTCTGCCTAACTGTATAGCATGATGCAGCTGCTTTTTCAAAATGGTCATTTTTGTCTGCTGTTGGCTTGCAAATCAGCTTAGTATTGAGTGCAGTAGTAATGAAATATTATCTTTACTGTATGAGTGAAGGGTAGACTATATTATCTTTATTGTATGAGTAAAGGATGCTCATAATGCCCTGACTGAGGAGATTACCCTAACCTTGTTCACTAATAGGGATGTTGAATTCTAGTGAAAGAGGGAGTAGGTGGGGATAGGTGTTCCTACCTGATGGTATGGCCTCTGCCCAAAGAGTTCTAAACCTTGATTGACTTTCTCTTTCCCAGTGTTTAAAGATCAAACTAAATAGACTCAGTTTAGAGTCATTGTTTCTGTTCAGAGATTACCAGAGCTGAATCATCGACAAGTAGTTTTAGGGGCTATGCCTTAGATGTCAATGTAGGGACAATGGTGAAAGACAATGCAGAGGCTATACTGGCAGTGAAGTTTTCTGCTATCCAGTGAAATGAATAAAAGCTGAAATCATCAAAGATCTCAGTTAAATGGTAGAATCTCCTCAGAATGTGGCATCACAGAAGTGAGCGTCCATAGTGGCAGCAGGCAACCTTGGCAGCAGAGAAAAAGATTGGAGACAACAGGAAACATCCAATAGCAGACTTGCACAGCAACCACGGACCATACCTGCTGGGGGAGGTAAACCTTGTGTACCCACCTACAGTCTAGGTCTTCCCTAACTAAATATAGCCGACTGTGAGTGGGGCGCAGCAGAGGGGGAGGGGAGTGAAGTGTAAAAATGACACTTGCTTCTTGGACTTTCCTATTGCAAGGTGGAAAACTGAGGCAAAGGACATTGACCAGTATACTGTTGGCTGGGGTTTGGGCTTATGGTTGCATGAATTGGTTGTGGTGTTTCCCAACTAATGCTCAGTTCCCTTTCTCTTTTAATAAAATGTCTTTTGTTATACATAGACTCACTATGTGCCAAAGGGGGAATTTTGCCTTTTAGGGGCTCCTGGGGGTGGTGATATTTTTTGCAGATTAGAGGGAGGGGGCTTGAGCTGGTTCTGTTTCTTATTATTAAGAGCTCCTAGGGTGCGCAGGGTTTCCTTATCAGCTGGAACGTGGTCCCGGGCCAAAAGGAGCCGCAGGACTCCCTTCTGGCCAGGACCGCTGGGGTCCCGGAGGGAAGGGAGCCCCGTGCTCCCTTCTGGCCTGGACTGCTCAGCTCCCTTCTGGCCGGGACCACTCAGGTCCCAGGCAGAAGGGAACACTGCACTCCCTTCTGGCCGGGACCAAGCGGTCCCGGGGAGAAGGGAGCCCTGCAGCTACTTTCTGCCCGGGACCGTGCTTCGGCTGATAGGGAAACAGTGGGGTTTCCTTATCAGCTGGAGCATGGTCCTGGGCTGAAAGTAGCTGCAGGGCTCCCTTCTGACTGGGATCCCCAGGGGTCCCAGCAAAAAGAGAGCCCCACACTCCCTTCTGGCTGGAACCCCCACGGTCCCGGCAAAAAGGGAGCTGCGGCTTCCCTCTGCCCGGGACCCACGCAGGTCCCGGCAAGAAGGAAGCTGTGGCTCCCTTTTTTGCCGGTACCCACAGGGGTCCCAGGCAGGGGGGAGCCACGGGGCTCCCTTCAGCCAGGACTGCTGGGGTCCCAGCCAGAAGGAAGCCCCGCGCTCCCTTCTCCCTGGGACCTGAGCGGTCCTGGGGAGAAGGGAACCGGGACGAGCCACTAGCCAAGCCACTCTTGGAGAGAACCAGCCCCGCACGGGACTGGCTCTCCCCACAGCAAGCTGCTAGCGGCTTCCTAGGGAGAAGGGAGCAGGGGGTGCCTTTTTTCCCCTGCCCTAAGTCAACTTTTCTCAAAACTCGACTTAGGATGTCCACACTGGCTTAAGTCTACTTAAGAAGTTGACTTAAACCTTAAGTCAACTTAAAACGAGGTCTTATTAAGTCGACTTAATTTTTCCTTAAGTTGACTTAAGGAGCATCTTAAGTCAACTTAAGGAAACTCCAGTGTAGACGCAGAGTAAATTAAGTCGACTTAAGCCTGCTTAAATTGACTTAATTTACTAGTGTAGATGCACCCTTGGAGATGTATTTCTATTGTCTTAGTTCTAAGACTTTTCACAGAAACATAAGCTTCACCGAATATATCAAACTCTTACTTCCTCAATGTTGGTATCCTTCATTAGTGTGGCCAGTGCCTGCTTTTGAGAAATACTGTTATATATGGTTAGAGTGAAAGAAGCATTCTTTTCTGGCTAATCAGCTTCTACTTGGAAACATCCTGGATTATCCATGTCTCATAGACTCATACACTTTAAGGTCAGAAGGGACCAGTACGATCATCTAGTCTGACCTCCTGCAAAATGCAGGCCTCAAGACCTCACCCACCCACTCCTGCAATAGGCCACCCACCTATGACTGAGTTATTTACCTCCTTAAATCATGATTTAAGGACTTTAAGATACAGAGAATTCACCGGTAGGTGAACCATGCCCTGTGCTACAGAGGAAGGCGAAGAACCCCCAGAGCACAGGCCAATCAGCCCTGGGGGAAAATTCCTTCCCGACCCCAAATATGGTGATCAGTTAAACCCTGAGCACGTGGGCAAGTCTCAATGGCCAGTTACCCAAGAAACAATTCTCTGTAATAACTCAGAACCCACCCCACGTACTCTCCCCTCTTAGGCCACTTGTATATCCACCACACGTAGCCAAATATCAGTCAATTTCCAAAATAGGCTAATCATACCATCCCCTCCATAAATTTATCAAGCTCAGATTTGAAAGCAGTTATGGTTTTTGCCCCCACAACTCTCCTTGGAAGGTTATTCCAGAACTTTACACCTCTAATGGTTAGAAACCTGCATCTAATTTCAAGCCTAAATTTCTTGATGGACAGTTTATCACCATTTGTTCTGGTGTCCACATTGGTGCTGTACTCAAATAATTCCTCTCCCTCCCTGATGTTAATCCCTCTAATGTATTTATAGAGAGCAATCATATCCCCCCTCAGCCTTCTTTTGGTTAGGCTAAACAAGCCAAGCTTCTTGAGTCTACACTCATAAGGCAGATTTTCCACTCCACAGACCATCCTTGTAGCCCTTCTCTGCACCTGTTCCAATTTGAATTCATCCTTTTTAAACATCGGGCACCAGAACTGTGTAACCCATTAGTCTAAATGGAGAGTTTCCCTTGAAGAGATCTGTTGGGTCAGTGTTGCTAGGCTGATTTAGCTGCTTAGAGCCAGAAGTTTCTGGTATGGGGAGTGGCAGCTCTGAGCATGCTCCACAGGGTCCCCTGCTGCTTGCTGCTGGAGTGAGATCCCTGAGAGCCAGCAGCCAGGGTGGTTGGATTGGGAGGAGCCCACGTGCTCTGTGCACAGGGAGAAGCGAGCCAGGAGCAGACAGCAGGCTCTTTCCCCCGACTCTGAAGCATTTTGCTTCAGGTCAGTGATATTGCTAACCCTCCAGCAGGGCAGTCTGGGGCAGTGGGTGCAGAAAAGGGACCATTGGAAGAAGAGGAGGGTTTCTTTTAATTGGATACTTTGAGTTGTATTAAATACTGGGAGGAATGAACAGTTCTTTAATGTAATGAGGGGGGAAGAGTTAATTATACTTTGTTATTCTCAGAGTTGTATGTTTTCTTTTGCTTCAGGGTTTCTTTCTTTCTATCTCTCTGTATATAAATGAGTGGTGCCTAAGCAGCAAGCTGACTGAAGAGCAGGGTTTGCCTGGAAGATTACAGCAGATAAAGAGAAAGGAGCTGCTTCTTCCTGCTCAAGCCTTTGAGTTTAGCATACAGAGACGATCACTGAGAGCCAGGTGAACTCTACCAGAACTTTGGGACACTTGAGTGGATAGTGTTTCTGAGGGGCTGCTCTGTTTAAATTCTTTTTTTTTTTCTTGTTTATATGTATTGTGAAATAGTAAACGTGAGTTCTCAAAATTAGCCACACCTTGTGATAGATTTATATGGTAGTCATTGTTTTGTTTCTTAAATCATATGATTTATAAAGTTAATGTTTAATAAAACTCATTACTTTTCTTTCTTTGTTTTTATCTGCTTTGAACAATCTTTGCCATGAGTCCCATACAGACTGGATCCTGGGTCTCCAGCTGCTTTCTCCACAGGGATTGGGGTGTATTTCTGTGAGGCACTGGAGAAGGGCAATTTACTTAATTTTAGCCCACCCGAAGGTTACAACTGCACACAATATTCCAGATGGGGTCTCACCAGTGCCTTGATCTTGACTTGCATAACTTGCATAACTGTTATTATTATTAGTTTTAAGTGACAATATGCTCAGCACACATCTATTCAGAAAATTTCTGAACAGGAGAGCTAACAATCTAGATTCCAGATAACTGTCCCTTAGAGACTCAGGGGAAAGATTCACCTGAGATAAAAATCTCCTCTGCCCTCAACTCTTGCTGCAATGATTAATAGCTACATATTATTATTTTTGTACAACTCCTTCCTTTCATTAAAGATTTTTCATAGTCTTTCTGTTTTCAGATGTACAACACTTTTTTTCAGCACAGATTTAACATGTATGTGATTTTTCATTCTGCCTGTAGGCATGCCTTTTGGCACTGCTGACTATATAGAGTTCTTTTTCACTTAGCGTCTCACTATTTTCAAGCAACTTCCTGAGAAGTTCTTGTAACTGAACTGAAGAAAATACAAGTGGAAAGAAAGAAAGAAAGAAAGAAAGAAAGAAAGAAAGAAAGAAAGATCTGGTCCACTATGGATGTGGTTATTTTGCAGTTTCTGTACAAGTAATTGTGCAAATTCTTCCCTGATATGTATATCAAAGCATCATTGCATGATACCCCTATGTAAATGGTAGAGGTTAAACCTTTCCCCACAAGTCATGTCTGAGTAGCTAAAGCAGCAGATCTAGAAGTCCAACTCTGCTGTTTCTTTGATCTGTCTCAGATTCATTTCTCAGATCATGAGGGATGCAAGAGTGTAAAGAAAGACTCAGCTCAGTGCTAATGGGGTGTGCAAGCTGGCCAAGTTCTGGACCTCTCCCACATGCAGATTTCACAAAAACAGTCAGCATCCCTACCAATTTGTTGCTGAAAGCTTACATGTCTCCACGTCTATAGATAGATGTACAGTGACACATCAGCGGCGTCTACATGGACCAGTAAACTCACATGTTAATGAGCCTTAGAAATCACCTTTCCCCTCCCCCAGTGTGCATTATTTCTCCATATAGACAGTGCTTAGGTAAAAGTAATCATTTCCACTGTGTTTTTTCTGCATGTGTGTTTAGAAGATACACACCAATTTTCTGTGTGTGTGGGTATGTGTGTGTGTGCTCATGCATGGGAACACCCATACCATACTTGACTGTTTAATCAATCAATCAATATAGAAAATCAGAAGCATTACTTATAGATCAGTTGGCTATCTAGGCTGTTGTCTGTTGACTCATAGTTTTCAGTAACACATTTAGATACTTGGAGGTATGCTGAACATTGTCCATTGTGTTAGGCATTATACACTTTGCATGCAATCGCTTAGGGATCTATTAAATGAAAGTACACGGCTTTCTGGTCATGTAAGCTTCCGCCTGCATTCGCTGGCTGTGAACCTAACCAACATATCCAAATAAAAGGTCACCAAGAGGCAATTTTCAAGACAATGTTATCGTATGGAAAATCCTTGCAGATATAGAACTGATTAGGGACAGGACCATGATCTCCCAGATCTATCTGTTCCTCTTCTTCACTTATGCAGAGAAGACCATGCTATTTACTAACGAAGTATGGACTGCAGTGTGGCAGTGTGCT
Organism: Pelusios castaneus; assembly: GCA_007922175.1. Taxonomy (NCBI): domain Eukaryota; kingdom Metazoa; phylum Chordata; order Testudines; family Pelomedusidae; genus Pelusios; species Pelusios castaneus. The sequence continues at coordinate 4,412,269 of ML685830.1, forward strand.
TGGATTTGTTTATTATTTGAAAGCTTGATTCCCCCATGAGGTTCATTGCTGTCTGGTAGGGCCATCTTCTCAAGCTTCCCTTTCCTTTGCAACATGTTCCTCCCCTCTTTATACAAAATAGCCCATTTCTGTTGATTTTCATCACATCAGCTTATAAAGGAAGCTTTGGGAGAAGAAAATATTGATTGAATGATGATGAGCAAGGATGGGTTATTTCTATTATCTGGGCTGCATGGTTTATTTGTGTAATGCTTATGCCAGGTGAAATCAGCAACAAAGGCTAGGGTAAATATCTAGGGCTATGTCTGCACTTGTCAATTTAAGTAGACTAAGCATGTCTACACTCAAAAATTAAGTCAACTTAAAGGGGACCCTGCCAAATCAACTTAGAGTGTCCAACTGGACGCCTAAGTTGGTTTCTAGGGGCTAGGTGGTCTTGGGACTGGTCCACGGTGGCAAGGGGGGCACCCCTTGCCAAGTGCCAGGGGGCTCAGCATTTGCCCCATTGTACCTGGGTACAATGGGGCTGAGCAGGACAGGGACACTAGCAGGGCATAGGAGCAGGGTGGGCAGGGCTTTGACCTGCCTTGTGGGGGGGCATGCCACGCTCTGGCTGTGCCAGCCACCCTGGTAGGGAGGGCAGTGGGGGAGCCCTGGAGCCCTTTAAGTAGACTTAAAGTCGACTTAGGGCTAATCTGCATCTACACTGGCTAAGTCGACTTAATAAAGTTGACTTAGCCAGTAAAGTCGACTTTAAAGTTGGTTTTATAAAGTCAACTTTAATTTCCCTTAAGTCAATTTAAGATTCTGCTTAAGTCAATTTAAGGAAAATGTAGTGTAGATGCAGATTAAATTAAGTTGATTTAAGCTTCTGCCCCGGACCGCTCCGGGGCTGGCTCTCCCCACGACGAGCCCCCCTAGGCTGGCAAGCCGAGACTCTAATGGAGCCTCGCCTCCCCCTGGACCTAACCCGTCCACTTAGATAGTCAAGTGTAGACTCTCTAAGTTGACTTAGTAAGGTCATCTTTAAGTTGATTTAAGAGTCCTGTATGGACTCTCTGAGTGTGTCTACACTTACAAATTAAGTCGATTTAAGCTTGCTTAACTCGACTTAATTTAATCTGCATCTATACTACATTTTCCTTAAGTCGGCTTAACAGATCCTCCAGTGTAGACGTACCCCCAGTGATTTAATAGGATCAGGCACTGCATTACTAACAACTTCTTTGACATATTTATTAATGCACAGAAAAAAACCCAACTCTTAATATGCTCACAATTCTCTCTGAAGGAACTAGCTTTATAAGCATTGCTTTTTCCTTTTACTGCATTCTCTTGCTGCAGGAACCAAGAACCACCACAAAAACTCACTATTCCACTCCATGAACAAGGCATGCTTTTTGCATTGCCTTTTCTAGCTTAAATAAATTCCAGCGTGTCTATTTTAAAACACCAAAACCTACCAAAACAAAACACTCCACTGCATTTGCTTCTCCCTTTGGGGAGATGACAATAAATAGCACATGGCAGATGTGAAGTCATATTGCTTAAATAGTCAAATACTACAATGATAAGCATGGTATAAGAATAGGAACCAATATAGAATAGAATAAAATACACAGAATGTAGTATTGCTGCAGGTTACCTTCCATCCCCCAAAAATCTCAAACAAAATGTCTCCAAACCAGCAAAAGGAAAACACAAACAACCATTTATACCTATAGTAACCATGTTCTAGGTTTACTGATTAATGTGTATCTATTCTATTCACAAAGTGGAATTTTCTCCCACAAAAGCTCAGGCGCTAAGTAAATTTGTTAGTCTTTAAAAGTGCCACAGGACTCCTTGTTTGTTTTGTTACTCTATTCATGCACTTATTGGATACCACAGGCCAAATTCTCAGCTGGCATATATATGTTGCATGGCTTCATCGACTGCAGTGAATCTATGCTGATTTGCAGTAGCTGAGGATCTGGTGCAACATATAGCAAGTCTTTAAATCTCAAATAAAGCATGCAAAGGTAGCAAACTCTGTGCCTGACAACAAGTATTAAATTAACGTTAAATTAAGATAGCGTTTTTTCATGTGTATATATAGAATGAAAAATGTTATATGTTGTTGGAACTATTTAATTACTTTGCACTTTATAGTGAAAACATTTTACTTTTTGTTTAGAATATACTTCATGAACATACTACATGCTGATTTGTGCATTAGTGGAATAAAAATCAATACTTTTGTACCTGAAATTGTCATTCAAATTGCATTGAAATATAGTATCTGCAATTCTTTCAACAATATTTTTGACAGCATGCATGACAGAAACTACTGCTTTTCCATTGCAAACTACTTAGATTATAGAATTTCACTAAAAAAAACTAAAATGAAACAAACATTAATATTTTTCTAGCAAATAGCAATTTTGTTAAAATTATTTTTTTACAATTTAAGATCAAATAAAAATCACCAACATTTATAGGAATGTCCACAGATATAGTAGATTTACATTTTACAAAAAAGCTTTGAAAAACAAAGCCTTATAAATTTATTTCACAGTACTTGATTTGGAAATATTACCAGAAGAAATAATAGTTATAATCATATGACCAGCATGCACTTGGAGGGGGAGAGTGTCCCTTTTTATGCATGCCTGGTTCCTAGTAAGACAAGGAGGAGTTATATTAAATGTGCACATTGCAGAGATTAAGCCACTGTTGGAGCTACGTTTCAGAGCAGCCTCAACAAATGTACTTTCAAAAATTTTAAGCTTACAGTCTGTGCATGAAAAACATCACTTGTTTTCATGCATGAGTCAATATTTATAGAAAGAATTGCCAGGTGTTGCATGTATTATTGAAATGTTATGGGACTGGATTTGGATCACTTGGTCCTAGAGAGTCACCCAATATCACATTAACATAAAGTGAGAGGTGTGACCATGGTATTTGTGTATAATCTAAAACATGGAAGGGCTCTTATGTCAAAGCTGAATCTAGTAAACTGCATTGAACTCACATGTGAGTTCAAGATTGAGGTTAACAACATGGTTCTGATTGTCATGGGTACAAGAAGTCCCTGAAGTTTCTCGTTGCAGTGACATTGGAGGCGCTTTGACTGGCGGTGTGTTCATTGGCTTTACTACGTATATAGGTAATTAAAATTTTCTATTAGCTCACAATTTCACGTCCACCATAATGACTATCTAGATGGTCATTGGCTGAGTTCAAATACCTGGTCACACTCTTGATCTCATGTTTACTCAATCTCCAATCATAGCTGAATCTGTCTTCATTTAATATCTGATTATAATTCTTCCCTTTGTGAAGATACTGATTATTTGTGGATAAAACTGTATGCTTGTAAGATGCAGGCTAAGAACTAAAGTAGACAAATGTTAAGTTTTTTCCTGATGAGTTTAGGCTGATGCTGCTTATTGGAGATGTTGGGAGCCCTTCATTTTGCCACCTATGATTTGAATACACATCCTTCCAGGTCAGTGAAGGAAAACAGGGAAGAAATGTTTTCATGACTGGTAGAGACTGTCAATACTTCCTGCAAGAAAGGCAGGTTATTGTGCTCTATTAATGAACCTGTTATGCACCCATTTTTCATGGAACAATAACTTAATGTCGACCATCTGGCCAAAATTGTCCAGTGCTTAATCTTTCACTGCTAGTCAAGATTACAGAGACAGCCGTGATGAGACAATCTAGATCAGTGTTTCTCAGTCACCAGTCTGTGAATCAGCACTGGTCCTTGAGATCTACCTGATACCATTTATGAAGGCAACAAACTTGTTCCTGCTAAGAAAAAGATTAGGAAACAGTGGCCTAGACCACTTTATTGTGATTTCACTTCCTAAGGGCACTTTTGAAAAATGGCACTTAAGCTTCTTAATCACATAGGCACTTTTTAAAATTTTACCATTAGGCCTGGGTGTCTTCAATATATTGACAACATCCAGTTTACATATCTATATCATCCAATTGAGTACTTTGAATGGCTTTTTAAATGTCTGGGTGAGGTTGGACTATGGAGAGGGCAAACTGATTGAAGCACAGTCTATATTAGAATGAGATGGTGATGATGATGATGATTGATGATGATTACGACAAATTGGTGGTTCACCTTGAAGAAATGTTATCTCTTCCCTATATCAACACTGTTATTTGAGTTCACAATCTATAGTTGTGTTGGATACTTGGCTACTGTTAGATGATATAGAAACAGGGTGACCAGGACACAAGTCAATTGTTTCCTTAAAGATAATGACCAAGCTATCATGATCGGTTTCTTTGCTACCACAAGACTATATTTACTGTATTGCTCTCTGTATGCTGCTATGACTAAAATCCACACACAAATTAAAGTTGATGTAGAATGCAACAGCCTAACTTTTTGCTTGTGTATTTTGGCAGAAACAATCTCTATTGTCTGTTTAGTGTTGGCTGCCTATTGTTTTTCAGTTGGAGTTTAAGGTGTTGATTTTTCTATATAATACCCTAAATGGGTTAGGATCTAACTACTTAAATCATATCTATATCATCATGATTCTCCCCATGCTTTTGCCTGGGCTTGAGGAATGGGAAGCACATCATAAGGGTTTGTTTGTTTGTTTTGTGTGTGTGGCAGAAGAGTAATATTATTTGGATTCTACCTTTATTTTCTGAGTCACTAGTTGATGAGGGGCTGGTGGTTTGATCTTGTATGTGATTTTTATTTCTATAAAAAGAAGCTTTGTAATCTGGAATAGGTATTATTTACAATTTGAAATAAAATGAATACTGAAATAAATAAACAACTTCTTGCATTAGTGCCTGCAAATGTATTCATTATTAATTAATTTATTGGCTATGCACCTATGGTGTGCTTGGCTTTGTATATAGAAGTAGACTAAGCACTATGAAGCTTGTAATCAAAGGCCTTGATCTAGAAAAGGTCTATACATGTGACTAACGTTACACACACTGTGTAATCCCATTCATTTTTAATATGACTATTCAGACTATGTAATGTCAAGCATCTGTGTAAATCCTACAAAGTTCAGAGTTCATGAGTCAGGTACTGTTCAAAGGCTAGGAATTTACACGTGCCCACATTTGGGATACTGCATACAGTATTAATGCCAGTAAAAACTAAGATTCAGTTTCTCCAATGAAAAACTATTTATTTAATTTCAAAGGGGTAGCCATGTTAGTCTATTATAGAAAAACAACAGAATCCTGTGGTACTTTTAAAGACTAACAGATTTATTTATCGCATGAGCTTTTGTCGGAGAAGTGGGATTTTCTCCCACGAAAGCTCATGCGATAAATAAATCTGTTAGCCTTTAAAAGTGCCACAGAACTCTGTTATTTATTTAATAACAGCAGGACCGGCGCGATAATATAGGTGAACTAGGCAGTCTCCTAGGGCATGAGGCTTTAAGGGGCACCAAATTAAATGGAAGTGCTTCTTTTCTCTATTTAAAAAAAATGAATATGTTATCTCTTATAACATCATGTGGAGGGGGTCGCCAAAGTCTTAGTTTGCCTAGGGCGCCAAAAATCCTTGGGATGGCCCTGAATGACAGACATCCCAGACAGATGGGAAAAAGGTTATAGCTTGCCTCTTCTTAGTAAGCCTCTATTCCGCAAGTACAAGCCCACAGTAACTATGCTGGCCTCACATAGTATCATGATTAGCAAACAAAGGAGGTATAGCTACCAATTGCTCTGAGACCCTCTGATTCAAAAGTCCTTCTTCTATCCTTACAGTATTACTATCCTCTTCAGATATATGTGTGCATGTGTCTATAACAATATTCTCTAGTACTTATGCCCTTTTTCCAAAGGACCCAGCTGACCTCAAAATATGCAGAATATGATCTGTTAGAATATCATTAAGGATATCATGGTTAATTCATGGGGTGTGTGGGGGGGAGAGTGTTCAACCATCAGCCAACACTTAGTTTCTCATTAAGTATTTACCTAGGCTCCTGATGTCATGTTGTTCTACAGGGTTGGTTGACCTAGGTCAGTTAGTCCCAGATTCACCATTGCATGTGTCCATGAGTACACACTAGGTGAACTGGGCATTGACTGACCATGACCATTGGTCTTTCACATCAGCATAGGTACACACATAGGACCCTTTGGGTAAATATTAATGGCTCATATCCATGCTAAGTGCAAGTTTGGCCTTCACTGATTTTTTCCCTACTAAGTGCTAAGAGGCCCTGCTCCCAGAACCCTCTAGTACTCAGATTTACCAAACTTGTCCATTGAAATACTAAATATAGTAATTCAGCACTATCCCAATAGTCCTAACTCAATATTCAATTATGAAAGGTAATTGTAATAGCACATCAATTATGACAATTATCCTACTTCACTATGTCTCTCCTTTTTATTTTGTAGCATTTAATTGTGTAAAATTAATTTTAAAGAATCCCCGCAAAGCTTTTTTTTTAAATATACTGTTTGCATGCTTCATATACAATACAGAATACTTAGAGAAACAATGACACTGTTCCAAAGGAATACTAAGAAAAACAACATCACTGTTCCAAAGGTCTGAACTAACATGATCCAACTGGTTCCATTCCGCTGTGCTACCTGACATACAACATCATACCAAGTATACATGTGAGACTAAGTCTGTTACAGTTTTTTTCAATTATCTGGTATTTTTGAGAAATTGCACCTTTACAGCTATGAAAAGGCCTGTTATATGTTTTGTTTGGTCTATGGTTTCCTGGTATCTCTGTATTTCCATGTCTCAATCTGTATTATTTCATCCTATTTCCTCCAAATTGGGTAATCTTAATTAGGGGTGAGATATATATGTTTTCACCACGTGGGGGTGCTATTATTGTTTCTATGGGAAGTTAATTGCATCTCCACTGGTGCACCACATTTCCTATTTTACAAACTGGGTATGGTTATCTATAGTCACATTACCTTCTCTTTTTTTGGTGCCAATATACATTTTGATTTATTTTATATAATCCCCACCGAACTTTTTTATTGCACATTCATAGTAATTTTATCTTTTATCAATTTTATATTCCAGTTTCCTTTTTCAATTAATGTTCCCCATTCTCATTGGGCACCTAATATTTTTTTCCAGCCTTCCCCAGGGATCCACCATATTTTATTTTCTTCTGATATTATTTCATAATACCCTATCTAATTTCACAAAAAGCACTGGCATGAATTATTGGATATACCTTTTGTACCTTTCCATTATTCCTGAGAGGATAAGAATTCATTGGCGTATAATTCACATTTGTAAATGTACCCTCCAGGTATCTTCTTATTGTTAGAATAGTATTATAACTCTAAATTCAATGTGCTTGGCCAACTACCTTTAACACTATGTTCCATGATATTTTCCCACTGTTTTCCCAATATTCCCTGTGCCTTCATACAAACCTCTCCTCAGGATAAACCAGCATGTGTGTTCTTTACTTGTTTAACAATTTCCAGAATAGCCTTTCTCAGCAAGCTGCTCATTTCCATTACTGCTTAGCCCAGTTTTTGGTCCATTACCTCTCCTTGTGACTCTGCACTTGCTGCTTCAGAGCCTCTTTCAACCTTTCTTAAAGTTAAGACATCAAATATTTCCTAATCCTCAGCTAGTATTAAATGTCTTCCATGTGGCTCTTTAAAAAAAAAAAAAAAATCCCAAGAACGATATGTTTTATATTCAGCAACCCACTTGGAACAGTTCAGATAGTGGCTGTCTATAATTCAATCCTCAGGAGAAAAACAAAAGTAATTTTAAATCTAGATCTATTTTGTATGTATTTGTGACTATAATCGTGATCTGGGATCAGCCATTCCATTTGTTTGGGAGCTAACGTGGTAATATTTTGGTGTTCTTTTGTTGGTTGAGTTACATTAATCCAAATTTGACCCATTCCAAGTGAGATACTTCAAAGCACATACATGTCTGGAGGACACTTTGGTCTAGATACCTCTCATCCTTTAAACTGAGTTCCATTATGGTGTCCCTGTACCATAACGCATTCATTTCCAAATTCCCATTCTAATTTATATTCTTTACCATATCCAAATGAACAACGTTTGTGGGAGTACTATTCTCATCCTCAGTGACATATATCAAAATTTTACGTAGTATTATATAGTTTTACAATGGCTAGGCTACACTTGTTAGCAGCACCTCCGACAGCGTAGCATCTATTTTGTGGGTTTTATTGAGCATCTGTAAAAATGTACTCAGTCAAATCCTGAATTATCTGGGAGGTCAATTTTTTAAGACCTACCCAGGAAGTAGTGTAGGGCTGATTCGACAGGAAGGCATTTCCTATTGAATCAGTGCTGTGAGGACCCTACAATTAGTAGACATTAGGCAGTCAAAGGGATATACGCAAGGTACTTTAAGTTCTTTATGTATCTCCTCTGATTGCCACCAAAATCCCTCCTATAGTCTAAACCAGCCCATAGACGCCTATTGATATCCCTATCACTTCTGTCCCATTCTCAAATCATTCCCAGTATATTTTTAAGGTTCCTCTCCAGGATAACGTTCAGATGTCTGAGGAGGCAGCCCATGCAGAATATTTGGCATCCATTTACTTTGCTACATTTGCTCTGCATTTGCTCACTGCCAAAACTTTTCCCATCCTGGTTCCCACTCATTATTTTAATTTTCATAATCCTCGCTATTCTCCTCCAATAAAAACTTTCCATAGAGTTGTAGGGCACTCATAAACTCTTGCAGTGCTTGCAAATATATTAATAGACGGCTGTCCCATGGCGTGTTCCCTCCCTCCATTTCCATAAACACCACTGAGGCAGCTCCCTGAGAGATCTTGATCACTAGAGAGGCAGGCAAACCAATATTTACCAATTATGGTTCCATTTCACTTCCCCAATTGTGGTCTATTATTACAGAGGTTATACTTACAGGAGAGATTTGGGTACCTTCCATATTATTGATATTCATTACTTTTTGTTCTTCATCACCCATTAAAGTTTATCTTATGTTTCTCAACCTTGTATAATTTAATGTTTGACATTCGTTTTGTTTTATTTGAAATGGCAATAGCTCTCGGGGTCCAATAACTGATGATTCTACTGATAATTTGGACCTAACCAATCATATAATATATATCAAATTCTTCATCTACTTGCTCAAATCTTTATATTCATTTCAATTCCCACCAAATTCCTTCTACATATTGATTTTTTTTCTGATCCTATGAGAGTTTATATAAGGAGTCCATGGTTATTAAGTCCTATAAGTGGCTAATATTTCACCCTCTTACACCTTCACGTTTGCTTCTATTATCTTTCCTCCATGGATAGTTAGAGTATCCACTTCATCTTGTCAAGACTTCATCCAACTCAATTTATTGCCTCCTGTAGATGCTGAGATAGTGGTCTGTCCCCATAAAAGGGGGTTCTGTCACACTACAAATTGAGTAGCTTCACAATTTGCTGTTTTTTTCTCTTGTGATTCAGTGGCAGATACAGCTCTTACAACTAGTAGCTACATAGCAGGCAAACTAACCAGCAGCAATAAGAAGCAGATTCTCCCACATATTTCTTCTGGCATCAATGGATTCATTAATCTGTAAAACGTAAACAGAGCACAAGGCCTCTAACCTGGCCTCATAGTTCACGTTAACAGCATTTTAATTTATGCACTGCATAATTAATTCCTTATCACCAAGCTCACCACTTCATTTTCACCTCATTGTGTGTCCAAATACTTGGAGGAGATAGTTTACAAATTCTCCATTGAGTCACAATCAAATTTAGTGTGAGTTTGGGATTGCACGCTCATCCCACTACCCACTTCTTTCTTTCTTTCTTTCTTTCTTTCTTTCTTTCTTTCTTTCTTTCTTT
>ML685830.1:4422136-4497059 GCA_007922175.1 Pelusios castaneus
TGTGTGTGTGTGTGTGTGTGTGTGTGTGTGTGTGTGTGTGTGTGTACACTTTATGCTTTAGTTTATTATACAGGATGTGACCTGTGGGTTTCTTGTGTTACAAAATACAAATCTATAAGCTTATTATAGACTCATAATCTTTAAGGTCAGAAGGGATCATTACGATCATCTAGTCTGACCTGACCTGACCTGACCTAATGCATATATATTACATATATTTAGGATCCATACATAACAGCTATGATATGGTCAACTTAACCTGGAAAATTTCAGTTGTGTTTATAATGATTTTCTGATACTGATCTAAGATTAATTGGACAATTTTTAGTTTGTTAAATGTAGTAATATGGCCTCCCCTTTGTAGTAAAAAATTAGTTTGTGTGTGATTATGGGCTGGATTGAAACTTGACTAGAGAAGTTACTGTAGGAATCAATTTTGGTCTAATTTAATTAAAAGGAAAAGCTATTTTAAAAATGACCTCGTAGCTAACAAACCTTAATTTCCAAAGGGGTCGCTGTGTTAGTCTAGTTCAACAAAACAAACAAGGAGTCCTGTGGCACTTTTAAAGACTAACAGATGTATTTATCGCATGAGCTTTCATGGGAGAAAATCCCACTTTTCAGACACTTGTAGATGGAGAATTTACAGAATGGGAGGAAAATAAACGCAAGGAAGTATAAGTCATAGGATCAGGTCAGACTGTTACAGCAAATCAAAGGAGTTGTTCAGATTCAAACACCAGGGAACAACATATAGAGGAAGGTGAGGTCAAATCTCCTGTTGTGATGAATAAATGTGTTAGTCTTTAAAAGTGCCACAGGACTCCTTGTTTGTTATACCTTACCTTGTAACTGTAATACGAATTTGACAAATTGTAATCAGAAGAACAAAACGACAGGGAAGCAGTGTCACTGGGAAAGCTGACTATCCAAATAAGTGAATTGGACAAGCAAGCACACAGACTACATAAACCTTCAAATTACCAATTTCACATGTAACACATCTCTATCCTGACAGTCCACCCAGCCCTCATATTTCTGGTGTGTTGAGATGCAGTTTTCTGAGAGAGGTTGAGCCTCTTATATTTTATTTGTCTGGGATTCTATTCTGCTTTCAGGCAGATTCTAATACATTGAGCATAATTTCTACTTCACCACTGTAAATCTGTTACTGATCTTGCTGTCTAAGGGCATATCAGAGTCCAGAAGGTTCTACCCCAAAGAATAAGGCATAGTCTTATTTTTCAACCTGGATATTATTCATTGGTAGCTGATCTATCAAACATCTTTAGTCTTCCCCGGATGCTAATATAATTCAGCAAATGTGTAAATTGAGAAAACTGTTAAAAATGATCTTTTCCCTTTAGATTAATAGTTTTAACTAATGAAAAGTATTTAGTTACTTTTCTTACTGGATGAGACTTATAGGCCAAATTCTACTTTCCACTGCATCAAAACAACCCTATTGACTTCAACAGGAATAGGTTGACATAAGCGAATGGAATTTGACCCAATGTTTGGAAGTTGCACTTAGATAAAAATGTGAGAACCATGTGGAGGGAAAGATGGAGGAATGGAATAGTTTAATATTTTTTTATAAAGAGTTAGCATGGGAGGATTTAGGGACAGTTTTGGAGTATAACAATCTGCACAGAAACAGAAAGGTCTGACACTCAATATGAGAAAATCAAGCAAGAGCTTGCAAGCTGCTTTAGGATCCTACAAGAGCATTGGGAGGCTGGGTTTGGACCAGCTAAAGCAGTATAGACTTGCGGAGTGTTGAAACTGCTGGTGCAAGGTGATGCTTCACAGGAAAGGTAGTTACCATGGAAAGAAGAACTTCAGTTCACAGGTTTATCAAAGGTACTGTACTGTTGAAGTTTGATGGTGACATCAGAGATCCCATTAATTTAAACTGGAGTGGACACATCCACAGCATAGCTTGGAAGAGAAGCCCATCTTCTTCTGGTATCAGTGGTGAAATTAAATTAAATTGCTGGAAGAGGTAGGGAATGGAATTCAGGTTGCATTGTCTAGGATTGTGAAGAGACAACTACCTTCTCCATCCACTTAACTATCATATAAGAGGAGGATAGTGGGGCCCCAGAAAAGGTGTTGAGACCAAGTTAATAGGGTGAGGGACTGATGACAGCCCTCCACTAGGTGGAATGGAGTGGTAGAGTGCTGAGAGTGCTACAGATTACAAAAGAAAGACAAACTATCACTGAGTAGTTTCCAGATGTATTGCTTAATCAAGTTGCAGCCTGGTTAAAGCACATTATGATGTCATGTCTTCTGCAGCAGTCACAACATGCAGGTCATACAGAGACCAGGTTAGGAAAGGTACAGACTTACTTTATCAAACATGATCTTTACATTTACATACTTACAAGAAGACTTTATGGATAGATTGTACTGAGAGAAAGGAAGGATAAAGGTATATGCAACAGAAGTCATATTTCCAGTCACTACTGCCTTTCTATTTTTCATTTTTCCCTATAATTTTTTGGAAAAGTGCAAATGAGAAATGTGATCTGGGCACATTTTAAACAAGGATTTTTTAAAAACTATAACAAAGAAATGTGTCATGTAATTTTTCTCTCCTACACAAACACCTTTTTTCTATATGATATTTATATGCTGTGTATATGTGAACATGATTAAATATGAATTGACTCATTCTTTTTGAGAAAACAAATTTCACACAACAGTGAAAGTTAAGGAAAGTTTTATGATGTGTTAAAGCTCAAGTAATTACTTATATTACAAACATCCAGACAACACTTCCTATCTTTCCCTTTGTAAAGAAAAGAAGCAAAACTTCCTTTCTCTCACTTTATAGCAATAATTATGCAGGAAAATTAGAATAGATGGACTTTCTGCACCTGGTCCATGAACAAGCAGTTCCTAGGTTGCTGCTCCATTGATTCTGCTAGCACTCTGGTAGTTAGACACACCAAACTACCATAAAATCCTGTTATCCATAGCAAACCTCTCAAGCTCAAATCTCCATTTATCACTCTCATTGCACAGTGGAGAAAGATAGCAGTAACACCATTTCCCATTATACAAAGTTAGCTCTTGAATGTCTCACTACTCAGGATCTTTGACCATTATATATGCTGGAAAAAAAAGCACTGGTTTAGAAAATGTGTTCATTAACAGCATATTATACTTGACTCAGTTGCTAGTGTTGACAGAGACAAACTTGGTGAGATGCTAGGCCAAACCACAACCCACTATTGTGTTTTTAAATTTAAATAATCCTTATATCTACTATTTGCCAGATTTCTGAAATTACTTAGGAGCCTAAAGGTGTTGGTTGGTGTCTCAAAGAAGTTACAAAGACTCCTATTGGGAGTTGGAGACCTAGGTATCAAGTGGTGATTTTCAAAAATGCCTAAGTACTTAACTCCCAAAGGGAGATTTTGATCCAGATTTTTAAGCTATTTCAGGCATTAGGAAAGCAGAATCATTAAGTGAGTGAAATATGCATTCCTCCCTGTAGGGTGTGTCTACATTTACAAGTTAGGTCAATTTAAGGAGGCTTAAGTCAACCTAAACTACTCCGCGTCCACACTAGGCTTTCCTTAAGTTGACTTAACCATTTCCTTAAGTCGACTTACAGAAAAGTTGTCGACTTAATAACACCTCGTTTTAGGTCGATTTATTAGGTTGACTTAAGCCACTGTGGACAGGGATTAGCGCCTAAATTGACCTTATTAAGTCGACTTAAAGTGTTAAGTTGACTTAAGAAGGTTGAAAAGGGGCTATGTCTACACTAGAAAAGTTAAGTCTACTTTCGTTAAATCGACTTAATAAATTCAACTAAACTTTTCTGGTGTAGACATAGCCGTAGTTAATATTACAGCATTCTCTTTCTTTTTCTTGGGAAGGATCCGAGAGATAATGGCTTAAATGGGGCTGGGATTTTACCTACAACTTTTGATACAAATTTCACATTGACACTTTAAAAACAAATGACTTAATGATTTAAAAATTTGATATGCATGAGCCCAAACTGCAGAGCCTTTTAACACAGGAGAAAAAGTCACCATGTTGTTCAGTTTCTATGGCTATGTCTACACATGAAAAGTTAGATCGACTTTAAGTGGACCTTATTAAGTCAACTTAACAAAGTAGACTTAACTTTTCAAATGTAGACATGGCCCCTTTTTGACCTTATTAAGTCGACTTAACATTTTAAGTCAACTTAATAAGCTCCACTAAGGTGCTAATCCCCATATCCACTGGCTTAAGTCAACTTAATAAAGTTGACTTAAGTGCTAGTTTGAATTAAAATGAGGTGTTATTAATTCGAAATAACTTTTCCTTAAGTCGACTTAAGGAGCAGCTGAAGTCGACTTAAGGACAGCCCAGTGTAGATGTGGAGTATTTTAAGTCAACTTAAGTCTCCTTAAGTCACCTTGATTTGTAAGTGTAGACGCACCCTATGGCTATGTCTACACTTGTCAAAATAAGTTGACTTTGCTAAGTCGACTTAACAAAGTCTACTTTAAGTCGACTTTGTTAAGTCGACTTAGCTTGTCTACACTATAAAATTAAGTTGACTTAAAGTGGACCTTGCCAAATCAACTTAGAACATCCACACTGGACACCTAAGTCAATTTCTAGGGGCTAAGTGGACATAGGACTGGTCCATGGTGACAGGGGGAGCACACCTTCCGAAGTGCCAGGGCTCAGCATTTGCCCCATTGTACTAGGCTGAGCAGGACAGGGACATGGGCAGGGTATAGAAGTGGGGTGGGCATGCCAGGCTCTGGCTGTGCTAGCCCCCTGGCAGTGAGATCAGTGGGGAAGCCCTGGGGCCCTTTAAGTCGACTTAAAATTAATTTACAGCTAATCTGTATCTACACTGGCTAAGTCGACTTTATAAAGTCGACTTAGCCAGTAAAGTCAACTTTATACTAGGTTTAATAAAGTCGACTTAAAATTTCCTTAAGTCGATTTAAGCAGAAGCTTAAGTCGATTTAAGAAAATTGTAGTGTAGACACAGATTAAATTAAGTCAATTTAAGCAGGCTTAATTCACAAGTGTAGGCGCATGCTATGATTCTATGAAATACAGCTAAATGATCACAGAAATGTACAACTGAAGAGACTTTAATAGGTCACCTAGTGTTCAGTCCGTTTACTGAGGCAACATTAAATGTTAACTAGACCATCCCTGACCAGTGTTTCTCTAACCTGTTCTATGAAACTTTCAAAGAGGAAATTCTATAACCTCTCTAGGTAAATTGTTACACTGCTTAACTACCCTTACAGATTAGGAAGATTTTCTAATATTTAACCTAAATTTCCCTTGATGCATTTAAACTCCATTACTTCTTGTCCTGTCCTCAATATGTAAAGAGAACAATTTATAACCCTCCTCTTCATAATAATCTTTTATAGACTTGAAGACTGTTATCATGTTCCCTATCAGTCTTCTCTTCTCCAGAATAAACACATTCATTTTTCCCCCCTTCTTTCCTCATAGGTCATGTTTTTCTAGACCTTTAATCATTTTTGTTGCTCTTATCTAGACTTTCTCCAATTTGTTTATTCTTTCCCAGAAAGTGGTGGCCATATCTTGACAAAATACTCCAGCTGAGGCTTTATCAGTGCTACCTAAGTGGAAGAACAACTTCTCATGTCTTGCTTACAACTCTCTTGCTATTACATCTCAGAATAATGTTCACTTTTTTGTGACTATATTACATTATTCACTCATTTAGATTGTGATCTACTATGACACCCAGATCCTTTTTTGCATTACTACCTGCATTAGTCATTTCCCATTTTTTTCCATGTGATTGATTTAGTCCTTCCCATGTGTAGTACTTTGCATTTGTTCTTTTTGAATTTCATTCTATTTATATCAGACCATTTCTCAAGTTTGTCAAGATCATTTTGAATTCTAATCCTATCCTCCAAAGCACTTACAGCCTCTGCCAATTCAGAAACTTCCACAAACTTTGTAAGTGTATTCTATGCCATTATCCAAATGATTTTATTAAATTAGATATTGAATAGAACCAGACTAAGGACAGATCCCTGTGAGATCCACTAGATATACCTTTTCAGCTCAATTGTGCACTGATAGATACACTCTGAGTATGTTTTTCCAGCCAGTCGTGTATCCACCTTATGTTTATCAGGGCTTTATTTCCCTACTTTGCTTATGAGAAGGTCATGGAACTTATAAAAAGCCTTACTAAAGCAGATGGAGATCACATCTACTGCTTCCCCAACCTGCAAGACTTGTCATCTTGTGAAAGAAAGATTAATTTGGTTTGACCCGATCTTTTTTTTTCCTTGACAAATCCATGTTAACGGTTATTTATCATCTTATTTTCTTTTAGGTGCTTACAAATTGATTATTTGTTCCATTATGTTTTCAAATACCAAATTTAAGCTGACTGGTCTATAATTCCCTGGGCTGTCCTTATTTCCCACTTTTTAAAGCTAGGTATTGTATGTGCCTTCTTCCAGTTCTCTATTATCTCTGGTCCTCCACAAGTTCTTAGAGATAATCACTAATGGCTTAGACCTCTTCAGCTGTATTTTATCAGTTTCTCTACTTGAAGACATCTAATTTATTTAAGTAATTCTTAAGTTTTTCCCTTCCTATTTTAGTCTCAGATTCTACCCTTTTACATTGACATTCACTGTTAGCTATCCAATCACTGCTAATTTTTTTATGAAAACCCACTGAAAGAAAAACAAAAAAAAAATTAACACCTCAGCTATTGCTGCATTTTCTATTTTCTCTTTCTCCGCCACTTTATTGATGAAGTTCTTGCTTCTCATATTTCTAGAATGTTTTTTTTCTCTTTATTTCCTTAGATAGTTTTTTCTCTTTATTTCCTTAGATAGTTTAATCTCATATTTTTTTTGCATTGTCCTTTTTGATTTTGTGCATGTGTGTTTTGTTTAATTATTCATCCTTTGGTTTTTGTCCTAGTTTCCATTTTTGTATCACTTTTTGGAAGTTTCAGATCACTGAAAATATCCTTTTTAAGCCTGGATGTTCACTTACCATCCTTGGTATCCTACCTACACATTGGGTACACTTCGTTCTGGTTTCCTTAAAATACTGAAACACTCCTGAACTCTTTTTGCCAGAATTGCTTCCCATGCACTCTTAACTACTAATTATCTGACTTGCCAAAATCTGCTTTCTTGAAATCTATTGTCTGTGTTCTGCTGTTTTTTTCTCTTGCTATTCCTTAGAATTGTGAACTCATCATTTTATGATGACTTCCACCTGAGCTGCCTTTCGCCTTCAAATTCTCAACTAGCTTCTATCAATTATCAGAATCAAATCTAGAATAACCTCTCCCTAGTCAACTTCTTCACCTTCTGTAATAAAAATACATCCCAAAAACTTATTATGTAATCTGTGCCCTGCTGTATTTTCCCAACAGATGTCTGGGTAGTTGAAGCCTCCCATCACTGCCAAGCACTGTGGCTTTTGGATATTTTTTTAAAGCCTCATCTACCTTTTCTTCCTGCCTAGGTGATCTAAACCTCTATCATGGCATTATCCTTATTTAACTTATTATGTTCTTACCCAGAGACTTTCAATAGGTCTGCCTCTCGCTTCTATCTCAACCTCAGTGCAAGTGTATATATCTTAGATATTCAAGACAATACCTCCTCCCTTGTATCCCTGACTATCTTTCCTGAACAAGCTGTACCCTTCTATCCCAATATTCCAGCCACGTAATGTATCCCACCAAACTACTGTGATGCCGGTTGTTGTAGTTGTGATTATTTACTTGTATTTCTAGGTTTTCTTCTTTATTTCCCATACTTTTTCTGATATTTAAAATATTCATTAGCTCTCCCTTCTATATTCTGTCTTTTCTTTGTCACTGCTGTGATAGCCCATGTTTCTGACAGATTCTGATCCTTAACCTAGGTGTCCATATTTTGTCTCTCACTTGCTCTGGATGTCATAACCAATAGCTAAATTAAGAAATGTTAAAATTAGAAATTCAAAGTTAAAATAATACTAAATGTAAAAAGGACTACCTTGAGAAAAGACACTGTTTCCTGACTTATTTCTAGGTTCTTATACATGTAGATTATGCTTTTGCAAGCCTTTATTCGTTTTAGTACTTCCATGCCTGGGTGATCCCACTGACTTAGGTAAGGACCAGTCATTTCATAACCACCACACCTGCTATGTGTATATATAAAACTTTTTGAAGAAGCTACCTACTATGGTACATGGCTAGAGAGTTTTATTGTGCTTGTGAGTATGTGAAATAACTTTTAAAACCAGCGTTTCTCCAAACTTCCAAACACAGGGTTTTCTTTTAAGCATGGGCAAATGTCATCAAGGTGTGTGTGTGTGTGTGTGTGTGAATTAAAAACAAATAGGAGTGCCAATGAAAATTAGTGAATGCAATCCTATGTCTGAGTGAAGACCTTTCTCACACTGAAATAGTGAACATTCATATTTTTTAGTATGGGAAAAGTAATTCTCATATGTTGAATAAAGCAAGCTTGAAGATTTGATTACACCAGAATTTTGAATGCCAATTATCCAAATGTCTTTGCTCAGGAAATATTCTAAAAATTCTGACTCATATTGATTTTTTGACTATTGCGTCTCCATAGAGAAATCAGGAAATGAAGAGCTGCAAAAACATATTATGAAATAATATTATATCCAGCTGAAGTGACAGATTTGATATTGAAACTGAATGGTACCGTACTGTTAGCAACTTCACTGATTAGAGAGACTACTCATGGAATAAAGTATTACTGAACATGAGTTTAAGGATCTGGTCTTTAGAGTACATAAAACACAAACAGAGTCCTGTGGCACTTTTAAAGACTAACAGATTTATTTATTGCATGAGCGTTCTTGGGAGAAAATCCCACTTCATCAGACGCTTTCAAATAAATCTGTTAGGGTGTGTCTACACTTACAAATTAAGTCGACTTAAGCTTGCTTAAATTGACTTAATTTAATCTGCATCTACACTACATTTTCCTTAAGACGACTTAGCAGCAGCTTTATAAAATTTATAAAACCCAGTATACAGTCGACTTTGCTGGCTAAGTCAACTTTATTAAGTCGATTTAGCCAGTGTAGACGCAGATTAGCCCTAAGTCGACTTTAAGTTGACTTAAAGGGCTCCAGGGCTCCCCCACTGCCCTTCCTGCCAGGGTGGCTAGCACAGCCAGAGCCTGGTGTGCCCCCCCCCCCACAGGGCAGGACACAGCCCTGCCCACCCTGCTCCTGTGCCCTGCCAGTGTCCCAGTCCTGCTCAACCCCCATTGTACATGGGTACAATGGGGCAAATGCTGAGCCCCCTGGCACTTGGTCAGGGGTGCCCCCCCTGCCACCGTGGACCAGTCCCAGGTCCACCTAGCCCCTACAAGTTGACTTAGGCATC
Source organism: Pelusios castaneus (assembly GCA_007922175.1). Taxonomy (NCBI): domain Eukaryota; kingdom Metazoa; phylum Chordata; order Testudines; family Pelomedusidae; genus Pelusios; species Pelusios castaneus. The sequence continues at coordinate 4,431,552 of ML685830.1, forward strand.
CAGTGTGGATGCTCTAAGTCGATTTGGCAGGGTCCCCTTTAAGTTGACTTAATTTTTGAGTGTAGACATGCCAAGTCGACTTAGCAAAGTCGACTTATTTGGCCAAGTGTAGACATAGCCTGTGTCTTTAAAAGTGCCACAGGACTCCGTTTGTTTCTCTGCAATAGGCTAACACGGCTACCCCTTTGGATCTAGTGTACTTTCCCACATTCAATGCAATTACTCCTTTAACTTAAAGTGAAGAGAAGGGTGAAGGGAATGGGCTTTTGATGCTAAAGACAGGGATTTTCAATGGATCCTAATTAACTTGAGAGCTCAAGTTCCTGGTCTGTGACTGGGGGTTGTAGGTGCTACCTCAATATAAATAAGTTCAATTAAAAATCAATTATATTTGTAGAAGGGTAGCCATGTTAGTCTGTATGCAGCAAAAACAATGAGAGTCCTGTGGCACCTTATAGACTAACAGATTTTCTTCGGCATAAGCTTTCGCGGGCTATAACCCGCTTCGTCAGATGCATGAAGTGAAAATCACAGTGGAGAGGTATATATACACATGCCAGGATGGCTGAGGGCAAGTGTTAGCAAAGTCAGTTCAGAGAGCAGATGGGGCCTATTCACACCAGTACTCAATATGTGAACAGAACAATCACTTTTTGTAATGAGCTAACCATTCGAAGTCCCTATTCAGACCCAGTATGATTGTGTTAAGCTTGCAAATCAGCTCCAGCTCTGCAGTTTCACGCTGAAGTCTGTTTTTGTAGTTTCTTTGGTTTAGTATGACAACTTTCAGGTCAGCTACTGAGTGTCCATGGAGGTTGAAATGTTCTCCTATAGGTTTATGGATGTTGCCATTTTTTATGTCGGATTTGTGTCCGTTTATCCTTTTGCGCAGGGATAGTCTGGTTTGGCCAATGTACATGGCAGAGGGGCATTGCTGGCACATGATAGCATAAACCACATTAGTGGATGTGCAGGTGAATGAGCCCCTAATAGTGTGGCTGGTGTGGTTGGGACCTGTGATAGTATCATTGGAGTCGATGTGCAGACAGAGTTGGCAACGGGGTTTGTAGCAAGGATAAGTTCCTGGGTAAGTGTTCTTGTTGTATGGTGGTCGGTTGTTCGTGAATATTTGCTTCAGGTTGGGGGGCTGCCAGTGAGTAAGGATAGGCCGTCCTCCCAGGGCTTGAAAGAGTGTGGGATCATCTTCTAGAATAGGTTGTAGATCTTTGATGATGTATTGGAGAGATTTTAGCTGGGGACTGTAGGTTATAACCAGTGATGTTCTGTTGTTTTCTAGGTCAGGTCTGTCCTGTAATAGGCGGCTCCTGGGTACCCGTCTGGCTCTGTCAATTTGTTTCTTCACTTCCCCAGGCAGGTACTGTAGTTTCAGGAATGCCTGATAGAGATCTTGTAGGTGTTTGTCTCTGTGGCTATGTCTACACTTGCACTTTTAAGTTGACTTTAACTAAGTCGACTTAGTGTGTCTACACTTAAAATTAAAGTCGACTTAAAGGGGAACTTACAAAGTTGACCTAGAGTGTTCACACTGGATGCTCTAAGTCGACTTTGTGGGGCTAGGGGGACCTTGGGAAGGTCCACGGTGGTGGGGGGGCACCCCCTGTGTGCAATGGGGCAAAGGGGGACAGGGACCCTGGCTGGACAAAGCCCTGTGTGTGATCCTGTCTGGATTTAGGGAAGCATTTATGATATTATTTTCAATGGATATCTCATAAATACTATAATCTATAGGAACTATGTCATGTTTGGTATCAATAGAAAGGTAATTTGCTGGGAATGATTATATAGTTTATGTCTAGGAATTCTATTTCGATTAGAAGATAGGAATTTGATGTTATATCCATACTTTAACTTGTGTCATTCTGGAGGAATGTTTTAGACGAGAGGGTGTGAACAACCATTGTCTCCTTAATGTTTAGGAATTTTCCAGGGATAATGGTCCCAGGGAGTATCCTGATGAGCCTTTAAGGACATAAAGAATACAACCATTGTGTCCTTAATGGTTCATCAGTTTACTCCCTGGGACCATATCACCTGCGGGTACCCATAGCTGTGCCACTGACTTGAAGGTATAGATCATCCCCAAATCTGAAGTAGTTGTGAGTCAGGACAAAGTCACAAAGTTCAGTTACCAGGTATGCCGTGTCATCATCTGGGAAACTGTTCCTGATAGCTTATAGTCCATCTTTGTCAGGAATGTTGGTGTATAGGGATTCAGCCATGATTATCATACATCTTCAAACTTCATTAAAAGTATATACTCTGTTTTGCTTTAAACTTGGAGTGAAGGTTTGGGATGTTCTCATTTTATCCACATCAGATTTCCTGTTCCCAATTAAAATATAACTTCATAATGGTAATATTGTGCTGTGAAATCATGTCTGTCTTTGAAAGATTCTAAAAGTAGAGGGGAAAATGGACAAAAGCAATTGAAGAACTTAGTTCCATGCAAAAAATCTTGGCTGCAGCATGCCAAAACAAATTTCTGGTCTCATTATCAAATGAAAACTTCTCCAGTCTCACTCTGTAGTCAATAATTATATTTATCTATAACCTCTTATAAATTGTTCTTTCCAGCATTAGCTTTGAAAAATGAAATGCAAAGAATATACTTTTTAATTTTTAAATAGCTGAAGTAGTCTCAAAAGGTCACAGCTCCTTTTCAACCTCTACTTATTAAAATTTCATATAATGCAATTAAAATGAGAGGTGTCAGATCATCATGAAGTATGTAATGAGGCAAATTAATTCCTGATCTAATTTTATAGACCTGAATGCAATTATAGTAGGGATGATTTGGGACTGCTAACTTATAATGTGATAGTGACGTTACTGACACAGGTTTGTTTGTTTTTTTTAGTCTAAGGGAATGTCCTACTGTCTTCATGATGTTTTCTGAAAGAATTATTTACTGTGTTTGTTTAATATATTAAGCTTAATTACTGTTTCTGAGGAACAGACTAGCTTCTCACACTGATTGTGACCTGTCTGTTCTCAGCCTACTGCTTTTTAATTATTCAGCAAATATAGTTTATTCATGATAATACATACTCATTACCTTCAAATATATCTGTACTCATTATTTTTGAATGGGATTGTGAGAAGAATTTAAGATGGGAGAAGTATATAGTGTACAATGTATCATCCTCAAAGAATTAAAAACTGAAAGTTAAAATAATATCTGCTTGTTTGAGGATCATCAGGTGAGCTGCCATTTATTAGAAAAAGGTAGCCGGTCCAGGATAACTGTTTGAGTGAGGATGGAAAATGAGCAAGAGCTGAGACAAATTTGTGAACTAGAAAATGGCCTTTCATGCTCTGAGGATAGCATAAAACTTGTAATGGAGAAAACAGTGCATAATGGGAAGAGCTCACTTTTGTGTGTGTGTGAGAGAGTGAGATAGGGACTGAGAGAGAGAGAGAGAGAGAGAGAGAGAGAGAGAGAGAAATGCTGGGCAGCTATACTTCTTACAAGGTAAGAGGAGAAATTGCTGTAACTAGGGGTGTGTCTACACTTATAAATTAAGTCGACTTAAGCAGGCTTAAGTCGACTTAATTTACTCCAAGTCCTTAATTCGACTTAAGCTGCTCTTTAAGTTGAGTTAAGGAAAAACTAGTTTGAATTAATAGCACCTTGTTATAATTCGAACTAGTGTCTAAGTCGACATTATTAAGTCGACTTAGCCAGTGTAGATGCCCTAAGTCGACTTGGTCGACTTAGGGCAGGGGGACAAAGGAGCCTCGCATGATTCCCTAGCAGAAGGGAGCCACCGTGGCTCCCTTGTCCCCTGGGAAGCCGCTGCCCCTTTCTCCCCAGACCTGCGGCTTCCCTGCCAAGGCAGCTGCAGTCCCAGGGAGAAGGGTTCCCCAGCCAGGGCCCTGCCTGGAGAGCCTGGGAGGTGGGCGGCTCATCCCAGCGAGAGCCAGGTGGCGCACGGCTGCCTCTGCCAGGATCGAGAAGCCACTCCTGGCTTGTCCTGGCAAGAGCCAGCTGGCTCTGCCAGGACTGAGAAGCCACTCGTGGCTGATCCCGCCAAAGCCAGCCAGCACACGGCTGGCTCTGCCTGGACTGAGAAGCGGCAGGTGGCTCTCCCGGCTCCCTTCTCGATGGGACCACTCAGATCCTGGGGAGAAAGGAGCGTGGGCTCCCTGCTGCCCGGGACAATGGGGTCCCAGGGAGAAGGGAGCCCTGCTGACAGAGGAAACCCTGGGGTTTCCTTTGTCAGTGGGACTCCCTTCTCTCTGGGAACTTAGCGGTCCCGGGGAGAAGGGAGCCGGGAAAGCCCCCCGCCACTTCTCAGTCCCGGCAGAGCCAGATGTGCACCGGCTGGCTCTGCCGGGATTTGCTGCCAGCGGCTTCTCAGTCCCAGCAGAGCCAGCCTTGCAGGGCTGGCTCTCCCGGGACGAGCCGACCGGCTTCTTGTCCCAGGGAGAGCCAGCTGGCTCTCGCCCGGACAAGCCGCCAGTAGCTTCCTGATCTGGGGAGAGCCAGCCCTGCAATGCTGACTCTTCCTCCATCTATCAAGATGACTTAGAGAGTCTAGTATAGACTCTCTAAGTCAACTTAATAGGAGCACCTTTATGTCAACTAGAGAGACTTGTGTAGACTCTCTAAGTTGACTTAATAAGGTTGACTTAGAATCATAGAGTCATAGGGCTGGAAGGGACCTCATGAGGTCATCTAGTCCAACCCTGAGCTAAAAGCAGGATGACTCCCACTAAATCATCCCAGCCAGGTTTTTGCCTAACTGAACCTTAAATATCAACAAAGACGGAGATTCCACCACCTCCCTAGGTAACCCATTCCAATGCTTCACCATCCTCCTAGTGAGAAAGTTTTTCCTAATATCCAACCTCAACCTCCCCACCCGCACCTTGCAACCATTGCTTCTTGTTCTGTCACAGAATCGCAGAATCACAGAATAATAGGGTTGGAAGGGACCTCACGAGGTCATCTAGTCCAACCCCCTGCTAAAAAGCAGGACCACTCCCCCTCTGTTACCATCGAGAACAGCCTAGCTCCCTCCTCTTTGGAGCACCCCTTCAAGTAGTTGAAGGTTGCTATCAAATCCCCCTTCAGTCTTTTCTTCTGCAGACTAAATAAGCCTAGTTCCTTCACTCTCTCCTCGTAAGTCATGTGCCACAGTCCCCTAATCATTTTTGTTGCCCTCCGCTGGACTCTTTCTAATTTGTCCACATCCTTTCTGTAGTGGGGAGCCCAAAACTGGACACAGTATTCCAGATGTGGCCTCACCAATGCCAAACAGAGTGGAATTATCACATCCCTCGATCTGCTGGCAACACTCCTACTGATGCAGCCCAATATGCCATTGGCCTTTTTGACAAGGGCACACTGTTGGCTCATATCCACCTTCCCATCCACCATAACCCCCAGGTCCTTTTCTACAGTGCTGCTACTTAGCTGATCGGTCCCCAGCCTGTAGCAGTGCATGGGATTTTTCCGTCCTAAGTGTAGGACTTTTCACTTGTCCTTGTTGAACCTCATGAGGTTTCTTTTTGCCCAGTTTTCCAATTTGTCTAAGTCTCCCGGGATCCTGCCCCTGCCCTCCAGCGTGTCTACCATTCCCCCCAGCTTGGTGGCATCCGCAAACTTACTGCGTATGCAATCTATCCCATCATCCAGATCATTAATGAAGATGTTGAACAGAACCGGCCCCAGGACCGACCCCTGGGGCACTCCACCCATTACCGGTTGCCAACTAGACATCAAGCCATTGATTCCTACCCGCTGAGCCTCGTGATCTAGCCAATTTTCTACCCACCTTACGGTCCACTCATCCAACCCATACTTCCTTAACTTGCCGACGAGAATGCTGCGGGAAACTGTATCAAAAACCTTGCTAAAGTCGAGGTATACCATGTCATCGGCTCTTCCCGCATCCACAAATCCAGTCATCTCATCATAGAAGGCAATCAGGTTGGGCAGGCATGGTTTGCCCTTGGTGAATCCATGCTGACTGTTCCTGATCACTCTATTTTCCTCCAAGTGTTTCAGGATAGATTCTTTGAGGACCTGCTCCATGATTTTTCCAGGGATTGAGATGAGGCTGACTGCTCTGTAATTCCCCGGATCCTCCTTTTTCTCTTTCTTGAAGATAGGTACTATATTTGCTTTTTTCCAATCCTCTGGGACCTCCCACATTCGCCACGAGTTTTCAAAGATAATGGTCAGTGGCTCTGCAATCACTTTGGCCAACTCCTTCAGCACCCTCAGATGCAGTTCATCTGGCCCCATAGACTGGTGCATATCCAACTTCTTTAAGTAGTCCCTAACCTGACATTTCATCACCGAGGGCTGCTCTTCTTTTCTCCATTCTGCATTACCCAGCATAGTAGACAGGGAGCTGGCCCTTAAGAAAGTTGACCTAACTTTCTGAGTGTAGACATAGCCTAGAAGAGGAGTTAATATGGTGCTTTACATCTGAATATGGCTTATTTTGAGTGGTCAGTATGTATAAGAAATGGATAATGCATTTTCCTGCTATGGAACCAAAGGTAGAGCCTTCAGGTGCAGACTACTTCCTTTCCAAAACAGACCAGAGCTGATGGCAGAAGTATGTTTGTGGGTCTGATGTAAATCAGAACTCTGTGGCCTGGGTCTCTACTGCCTCGAACATTGTGTGAACACATATAAAGTGTGTTCCAAACACTTTCAAATTATATCTTACACCCGCTTTGCATAAGTATAAATGACTAGACAAGTCAAAAGACAGTGGAGAATCAGGCCCACTTACATTTTCTGGCATTAGATAAGATTCTGAACAATATTCATTTCATTTTTTGTCTTTTATAGTCAGCAAAATAACACTCCAAAATAGCATACTTTCAGATGGAACTCAAGTCCAAACCTGATGAATTTGAAATCTGATGTAAGTGGTAAGAAAGCAAATTTGAGAGGTGGTATTTCATATATAGAATATACATGATTTGTAAATGTCTCAAAATATGACTCTAATCTGTAGACTGAGCTTTTGAACACCTGTCATTTGGGGTCTGCTGAGCTAGTTTATGCTCTTGCTGAGAAGTGAGAAAATACTACCACAGCAATGGCTACAACAGCCCTGAGAAAATATTGACATTTATACCACCTAAATTTAGAAGGAAATTTTCACATTATCTCTGTTTCCCCTACTTTTTCCATGCCATTCCTTATATTCCTTTTATTATTTTATTTATTTATTTTTTATTCAATAGATAAGTCTGGGTACATAGAAAAATATTTTTCAATTTTGCTGATCTAATCCTAATAACAAGTGTGGCTCTGTGATTCAGATCTGCTCTCAATTTCCTTTTCTTGTTCTTTCATGAAGCTTAACCTTTCCTGCTCTGTTAGCAGGGTTCAGACTCTCAGCACATTTGTTTTGTGGTTGCAAGTCTTCCCCACATACAACAGACCTGATCCAATGCTCATTGATTCAATGATGTAACTTAGTCCTACATGCCTACTTACTATGAGTGTGGGAGTCTAAATTAATGCAACCTAAATACCATGAAGTCAGAAGGTCTGACTGTAGGTTAAAGAAGGGAATGGCTTGCTTTGACTAGCCCTTGAAGGGGGAGGGTAGGTTTCCCATGAAGGGGGATTTGGAGGTTTTATGTGCATGCCAATGCACAAAGTACACCTCAGTAAGAGGATGTGATGCTAAGTAAGAGTGGAAGGAAATTTAGTTAGTCTTTTCAACTTTGTACTTCAGCTGTCTAGTATTTACCTTCATGTCTAACTGCATGATGTATTTTGGAAAAAAAGGAATATAATTATACTTAAAATAGAGTTTGAAAAATCCTAGTTCATTCCTATATTGTACAAGTTCTGAGTTTCCCTGTCTTATCTCTGACTTTTTTTTTTTTTACTGGGAAGAACGCACCTGCATCTCAAAGGATCAGTCCATTACTATTCAATCAAAGCACTTTGGCACATGTTTATGTCCCCGTAGCCTCAATGGGACTTAAGCAAATGGCTACTGCTTTGATTAATAAGGGCAGACTGAAGCTCATGCTGAGCTGGGACACTAGTCTTTTCTTCTCTCTTCTTCTTACATAGATGAGCATCAATTCTGCCCAGCTGCTCAATTGTACTTAAAAATAATTTTGACATTGGTGGGCTGGAATGATCCTAGATCTCCTGGCTTGCATTATTTTTTTTTTTAATTTAGCATTATAACATGTCCTCTCATATATGCTCACTATTCTTGGAAAGATCTGTGACAGGCACCTTATGTACTAGTTCTAGTGTTTGATGTCATTTTTGTAAACAACCACTTACTGATCTTATTTCTTTGATTATTGATGTGTAGTGCTCAGTGATGCCCTGAGTAGATAGAAAAACAGTGGGATGAAACTCCAGCACAATGGAATTTTTTCCATTCCATTTTTTCCAATTATATGGAAGTGAAACAAAGTTAGTTTTTCATGAAATTTTGTACTTGCAAAGTAGAAGAGGAAGAGTGAGTTTTCTTCACTAATGGTATGCAGTAGGGACTAGAGTTTGCAGGGAAGCCATGTCCTGACTCTGTATATTCTTACTTTCTTCCATTTTAATTGTCTTCACTGTTACTAAAATGAACAATTTTTTGCCAATGAATTATGGCAATTTGGGGAGTCAGTCTTATTGTTTTCTCTTTCAAAAGTTTATGAACCAATGTTACACTTGATATGGAGGACATTGAGACTTTTGAGATAGGTAATGGGATCTAAAGGAGAAAGGCTATGTGATATTGATTAGGATTTGATCCAAGACTGTATTTGCCAAAAGTTTTAGTAGATTACAAGGCTACAAGGGACCTGGAAAGATTATTGGGACTTGATTGTGGGTCTGTAGTCAAGTGATGTGTTTAGGGGGAGTACCAGGACATTGTCAATGCAACAAGAGAAAACCCTGATCTGCCTCGAGAGCATCTCACCTTGTTTCTACTTCTACTTTCTACTTGTTCCTGGTTCCTACCTCCTCACTCTGTCTTCTGGCTCCTAGCTCCAGTTCCTGGCTATTGACCTTGGTGTCACACTTAGTTCCAGATACGAGCTCTGGTTTGGTCCCTGTTGCCTGACTGTCTATGGCTCGGGAGCAGGCAACAGGCCTGAGAACAGGGAAGTTTGAGAGGGAGTTTGGTGGGGGAGTTTTGGGGAGAGAAGGAAAGAGGTATGGCAGACACAGAGGCAGTAGTGGTAGTCACTCCAACAGCGGAAGAGACAATGAAGATGAGAGGATGCAGAAGCTGTGGGATGTACATGATCTTGGTGGGGTACTTCTAAAGAGCTTTGTTTGTGTGAAGTGCCACCTCATAGAGCTGTTGGAGGAGAAAATCCGAGGGTTAGAGATGCAGGTGGAAACTCTGATTGAGGACAGAAGGAGGTTTGAGCAGTTTGATGGAGCAGATGAATGGGGAGGCTTGAGGAAAAAACCCAGACCTGCAGGTGGAAGCAATAGCGACCAATTCTGAAGGGAGAATGCTGGTGAAGAAAGTGATCAGTGGAAGCATGTGACTATGAGAAGCCGGCAGAGGAAAAGACCAGCTAGTGAAGGAGAAATAGAGCTCAGAAATAGGTTTGCTGGGTTAGCAAACCAAGGAGCACAGCAGGTGGTTACTGAAGGTGGGAGTGCAAGGAGGAAGAGGAGAGCAGCTAGTCCCATACAAAGTGGAGATGAGCCAATGGAGATACTGCTAAATAAGAGCCCTGGGAGGATTCAGGAGCAAATGCAGAGGATTACAAAGAGCAACTGTAGAAGTCATGACTTGCAGCCAGAAAGAACTGGGGACAGGCTGGAGAATTGCACCATTTTGAGGAAAAGGCAGGTCTATGTGATTGGGGATTCCCTGCTGAGAAGGACAGACAGGCGTATAACTAGAGCTGATCCAGAGAACAGAAGGGTGTGCTGTTGGCCTGGAGCTAAGATATATGATGTGGATCTGAAGCTGAAGAGGATCGTAATGGGAGCAGGAAAGAATCCTCTGATTGTCCTTCATGTGGATACAAATGATATAGCTAGATTCTCATTGGAACGTATCAAAGGAGACTATGCCAGGTTGTGGAGGACTCTCAAAGAACTAGAGGCTCAGGTGATCTTCAGTGGGATTCTGCCTGTCCCTAGAGGAAGACAAAATAGATGTGAGAAGATTGACGATCAACAGATGGCTCAGGAAGTGGTGTTATAAGGAGGGCTTTGGGATGTATGGGCATTGGGAGACATGCACGGACAGAAGACTGTTTGCTTGGGATGGGCTTCACCTGACTACGGAGGGAAACAGACTTCTAGGGAGGTTAGCTCAACTGATTAAGAGAGCTTTAAACTAGGGAGTCCAGGGAGATGGTTGGGAGATGCCCTGACAATCTCCACGCCTGATATTGGCATTGAGAGGAAGGAAAATGAATGGACGTTAGAAAGAAGGGAAATGCAAATACTGGTCTTATGGGCAATGTTGGCAGTACTACAACACTGCCACATTGGGTAAGGAATGTGAGTAAAGCCAAGCAGCAAAAACTAAAATGTTTGTGTACTAATGCAAGAAGCCTAGGCAACAAAATGGAGGAACTGGAACTACTGGTAGAGGAAGTGAAACCAGATATTATAGGATTAACAGACACATGGCGGAATAGTAGTCATGACTGGTGCACGGGTATTGAAGGCTTTGTGCTCTTTAGGAAAGACAGATGTAATGGCAAAGGTCGGGGAGTGGCATTGTATATCAATGATTCAATAGAAGGTAAATAAATTCAAAGTGGTGGAATTAGTAAAACAGAGTTTATCTGTCTTAAAATCACATTGGGGAAGAAAACTACTAGAGTTTCTCCTGGGATAGTGCTTGGGGTATATTACAGACCACCTGGATCAGATTTGGAGATAGATAGAGACCTCTTTAAGGTCTTAAAGGAAGTAAACGATACCAGAAACAGTGTGATTACGGGAGACTTTAACTTCCCAGATACAGACCGGAGGACATGTGCCAGTAGCAATAAAAGGGCCCAGATTTTCTTGGATGTGATAGCAGACAAATTCCTCCACGAAACAGTTTCCAAACCAACAAAGAGGAGATGCTATCTTAAATTTGGTCTTGGTCAGTAGTGAGGACTTCATAGAGGAACTGATTGTAGGGGACAACCTAGGTTTGAGTGACCATGAGCTAATCCAGTTCAAACTGAATAGAAGGATAAACAAAAATAAATCTGTGACCAGAGTCTTTGACTTCAAAGGGGCTAATGTCAAAAAATTAAGGGAATTAGGTAGGGAAGTGCACTGGACCAAAGAACTCATTCATGTGAACATTGAAGAGGCTTAGAATCGCTTCAAGTCAAAGTTGCAGGAATTATTTGAAACCTGCATTCCAAGGAAGGGGAAAAAATTCATAGGCAAGAGTTGTAAACCAAGCTGGATGAGTAAACATCTCAGCCTGACGATTAAGAGGAAGTACAAGGCCTACAAGGAGTGGAAGATAGGAGGGATAGGAAAGGAGGGCTACCTCTTGAAGGTCAGAACATGTAGAGATCAAGTGAGGAAGGCCAAAAGCCAAGCAGAGTTAGACCTCATTAAGGGAATTAAAACAAATAGTAAAAGGTTCTTTAGCCATATAAATAGGAAGAAAACAAAGAAGGAAGAAGTGGGACCACTAAACACTGAGGATGGGGTGGAGATCAAGGATAATCTAGGCATGGCTGAATATCTAAATAAATACTTCACCTCTGTCTTTAATGAGGGTGGTGGTGAGCTTTGCAATAGAGGTAGGGTATCTAATGGGAATGAGGATGTGGAGGTGGAAATTACCATATCTGAGGTAGAAGCCAAGCTTGAGCTGCTTAATGGAACTAAATCAGGGGGTCCAGATAATCTCCATCCAAGAATATTAAAGGAACTGGCACATGAAATTGCCAGCCCATTAGCAAGGATTTTTAATGTATCTGTGAACACAGGGGTTTTACCGTATGATGGGAGAGTTGCTAATGTAGTTCCTGTTTTCAAGAAAGGGAGTAAAAGTGATCCAGGTAACTACAGGCCTGTTAGTTTGACCTCGGTAATATGCAAGGCCTTGGAGAAAATCTTGAAAGAGAAAGTACTTAAGGATATTGAGGTTATTGGTAACCAGGATAAAATACAACATGGCTTTACAAAAGGTAGATCATGCCAGACCAACCTGATCTCCTTTTTTAAGAAGATAACAGATTTTTTGGATAAAGGGAATGAGGTGGATCTAGTTTACTTAGATTGCAGCAAGGCATTTGATTCCACATACTGAATTATTAGTTAAATTAGAAAAGATGGGGATTAATATGAAAATATAAAGGTGGATAAGGAACTGGTTAAAGGGGAGACTACAGTGGGTCGTATTGAAAGGTGAACTGTCTAGCTGGAAGGAGGTTACTAGTGGAGTTCCTAAAGGATTGGTCTTGGGACCTGTAGCTGTTCCTCAGCACGGGCCTCATCAGCAGGGCACCTCCTGGCGATGTTACAGGGAATTAAACTCAAGTGGTCCCCGTGCTGGTAGTCCGTGTTCTGCTCTCCACATGACTGGACTCTCGCTCTGAGTCCTCCTTGGGTTCTTAGCCCTCTGGCCAAGCCCGTGTTCCACTCCTTCTGGGGTACAGCTAGGTCCTCTGGCCCACTTTGCGGCAGTGGCCAGGCCTAGTACATTGACTGCCTCCTGCAGTCTAGTCCAGCTCACCTCCTCTCAGCCCACAGTTGACTACCTGGGCCCCTTTCCTGCAGCCCCTAGTCACACCACTCTCACTGGCTTGGATCCAGCCGTTGTCTGCTCCTGGCTCTCAGCCCTCAAACCACTGCTCCAGATGCTTGCCACTGTCCACTCCCTTTAGGAGCTTCAGCTTCTCTGGGCTCCTGCTGCTGCACTGCATTCAGAGCTCTCCAGGGTCCTGGCCCTGCAGCTTCTGGCCAGGGAGAGACCTCCCTTCCAGCTCCCCAGGAAGACTGAACTCTCAGTCCTGCTGCCCCTGGCTTTATACTGGCTCCTGCCTTCTGATCGGTTCAGGAGCCCTCTGCAGCTGATTGGCTGCCCCTCTTCAGCCAGTTAACCCCTTCCCGGCCATAGTGGAGCCACTGCTCCACTATAGGACCAATCATATTCAACTTTTTTATTACTGGCCTTGGCACAAAAAATGGGAGTGTGCTAATTAAGTTTACAGGTGACACCAAGTTAGGAGGTATTGCCAATACAGAGGAGGATTGGGATACCATACAGAAAGATCTGGATGACCTTGTAAATGGTAGTATTAGGAATAGGATGAAATTTAATAATGGGAAGTGCAAGGTCATGCATTTAGGGACATATAACAAGAATTTTTCTTATAATTTGGGGACACATCAGTTGGAAGTGATGGAGGAGGAGAAGGACCTGGGTGTACTGGTTTATCACAGAATGACTATGAATCGCTAATGCGATGCGGCCATGAAAAAAGCTAATGTGATCCTGGGGTGCATCAGCAGGGGTATTTCCAGTAGTGATAGGGAGGTATTAGTACTGTTTTACAAGGCGCTAGTGAGACCTCATTTGGAATATTGTGTGCAGTTCTGGTCCCCCATGTTTAAGAAAGATGAAGTCAAACTGGAACAGGTGCAAAGAAGAGCTACAAGGATGCTTCGCGGAATGGAAAACCTGCCCTATGAGAGGTGACTTAAAGGGCTTGGCTTGTTTAGCCTAACCAAAAGAAAGTTGAGGGGAGATATGATTGCTCTCTATAAATACAGCAGAGGGATAAATACCAGGAAGGGAGAGGAATTATTTCAATACAGCGACAATGTGGACACAAGAACAAATGGATACAAACTGTCCATCAGGAAATTTAGGCTTAAATTAGACACAGGTTTCTAACCATCAGAGGAGTAAAGCTCTGGAATAGTCTACCAAGGGGAGCTGTGGGGGCAAAAAACATAGTTGCCTTCAAAACTGAGCTTGATACATTTATTGAGGGAATTATATAATAGGACGGCTTAGTTTGGCAATTGTCCAGTTTTTAATGCTGGTGATAGATATGCCAGTGATGTGGAAAGGGGCATTAGATGGGGCAGGTTCTGAGTTATCACAGGGAATTTTTTTTCTTGACTGGCTGGTGAGATTTGCTCACATGCTCGGGGTTTAACTAATCACCATATTTGGGGTTGGGAAGGAATTTTCCCCCAGGGCAGATTGGCTTGGGCACTGGGGTTTTTTTGCCTTCCTCTGTAGCATTGGGCATGGTTCATTTGCTGGTTGATACTCCGTAATTTAAAGTCTTTAAATCATGATTTGAAGACTTTAATAAATCAGTCATAGGTTAGAGGTTCATTACAGGATTGGGTGGGTGAAGTTTTTGTGGCCTGTATTGTGTCGGAGATCAGACTAGATGATCATATTGGTCCCTTCTGATCTTAGAGTCTATGGCTATGTCTACACTTGCAAGTTAGGTTGACTTAAGGAGGCTTAAGTTGATTTAACTTAGTCCCTGTCCACACCAGGCTTTCATTAAGTCGACTTAAGAAATTCCTTAAATCGACTTAATGAAAGCTTAGGTTGACTTAATAAGAACTGCCGGTTAGGTCAACCTAACCCTTAGGTCAACTCCTTAGGTCGACCTAAGCACATTGTGGACGCTTAAGTCCACTTCATTAAGTCGACCTAAGGGCAGTTAGGTCGACTTACTAAGTCCCCGTTTAGGAGAAGCACTTTATTAATTCGACCTAATAAGGTCGACTTTAGGTCCACTTTGTTAAGTCAACCTAACTTTTTGTAGTGCAGACATAGCCTCTGAGTCTAATCATTACACCTACCTGCCTATGTGCCAGATTCTGGCAGGACCATTGCAATCATCTGTTCTTATCTCCTGTGTAACTCAGACCATAGCAATTCCCCCAAAATAATTCCCAGATCATATCTTTCAGAAAAACATCCAGTGTAAATTTTTAAAATGGGCAGTGATTAAGAATCCATATGATCCTTGGTAAATTGTTCCATTGGTTCATTATCTTCACTGTTTAAAATTTACATCTTATTTCCAGTCCAGATCTGTCTAGTTTCAATTTCCAGCAATTGATCATGTTATACTTTTCTCTGCTAGATTTGGTCCCCATGTAATTATAAGCTATAGTTAAGTCACTCCTTTAACCTTCTCTCTATTAAGCTAAATAGACTACCGAAGCACATTCCTTATAAAGCATATTTTTCTTCTAGTCCTTTAATCATTCTCATGGCTCTTCTCTGAAATTTATGCAATTTATTAACATCATTTTTAAAATTCTGGATACCAAAAAGTGGGCACAGTATTCCAGCAGCGGCTGCACCAGTGTCAAATAAAGGCTTTGTTCATTACAGACATAGCTTTGTTCAGCAGCTAAAACAGCTTAACCAAGGTCTAGAATTAAAATGATTAATGAGCATAGTGTACTTCTATATATAGTTAATATATAATGCGTACAACACTAGGATTTTTAAGTATTTTTAGTACCACCTCTTAAGGTTGCCCAACACTTCACATTATATGACCCTCTTTTCAGTTACTTATAACTCTGCCAACTTTAATATTTTG
Source organism: Pelusios castaneus (assembly GCA_007922175.1). NCBI lineage: Eukaryota > Metazoa > Chordata > Testudines > Pelomedusidae > Pelusios > Pelusios castaneus. The sequence continues at coordinate 4,447,095 of ML685830.1, forward strand.
GACTGGAATTTATAATGCTGAGCGTCTGCCTCAGGCTTTTTATAAGGAAAAATGACAACAATCACAATTGTTCACCCACTTCTTAGAATGAGAGTAGGGGAAAAATACACATTAAACAAACAAAACTAATCTTCTGGAAACCTATTGTTTGGAAATACTCTAATACCCCTATACCTTGGAGAAAAGACCCTACATTTCATAGAGGGAGTGGTGGCCGTTGGGTCAGGTATATGCCTTTCATCATGCCCATGAAAATCTGATGGAATTTAGCGTAAATTATAAGTCTTTTGAGAAGTCAAAGTTCACACATGAGCAGTAGACTTCTTAGCTTTTAACAGCTAACGTCATCTGTGAAGATTCCTTCTGTACTGATCATGATTTGGTCAACAGCCTTGTGCTAGCCTAGAATATATTCTGAGGTTATCAAAAATAGCCACTCCTTTAATTAATACAACAAACAAGGAGTCTGGTGACACTTTTAAAGACAAACAAATGTATTTATTGTATGAGCTTTCATGGGAGAAATATCCCACTTTGTGAGTTGCTTGAAGATGGGTAACGTACAGAATGGGAGCAAAATAAATGCGGGCGGGGGTGGGGTGGGGTGGGTAGGAGTCTAGGATAAGGTCTGACTAACAGACTCCCCTGCATTTATTTTGCTTCCATTCTGTAAGTTCCCCATCTTCAAGTGTCTCACGAAGTGGGATTTTCTTCCACAAAAGCTCAAGCACCTCCAGATTCCTTGTTTGTTTTGCTGAACTAGACTTACACGGCTACCATTTTGGAACTTTTAATTAGCATAGTGAGTGCTTAAATTACTTTCTCGTTGAAGTATCAAACAGGAGATACTTTGAAACTTTTCATTTTCTGGAACAATCAGTACTGAGTAGCAGGTGCCCTTAAACGTTACAAATATAATAGAATATTTCAGCTAATATAGTTTGTCGTAATGACCTGTCATAATACCACCTTATCTTACAGGATTGTTTAAATAAATTAATGTTTCTGAGGTTCTTAAATGCTATAGTGATGATTACACTAAAAATGCCAATGAAGAAATTAGTAATTGAGTTTTCAATACAGTGTTTGAATTGTTTAAATTGAACAATGAGGATAAAACTAAATATTGAACAGGTGCTAATTAGCTTCTGATTAAGTGATTAACATCTATCTTCTGCACTGAATGCAGCAAGGGTCCTGTGGGGAAGAAAAATTTCATGATTATATACTAAAGACATCATAGTGCACCAGGGAGCATTTCCCAACCTGATGGTCCTTTTTCATCAGGAAGAGCACTGGATGGTTTGTGGGATGTAATGTAGCTGAGCAAGGATGTGCTTCAGGCATTTGGTGCAGAGTAAATGTGTTGCTTCTTTCATATGATAACTTGAAAGTTTACATTAAAGGTTGACAGCAGCTCTTGCCATCCACTTCATGGAATCTGGTGATTATGGAATGAATCAAGGCTGTCCCTTGAGAGGCACTTTAATATTCCGTAATTTGGATATCTCTTCCGCATTCACATAGGGTTGTCCTCCACTTTCCATTTGTGTAGTAGGTAACTGCAACACCTGTGTGAGGTTATGATGGTGTTCTGTCACCCATTTCTTACTTGGAATGGTAAAGACAGGCTGTTGGTTTATAAGAATTGGGTCTTGATTCTTGTCCACTCTATATTCCCACATACTACTTAAAGCAGAAAATCCTGGTCATACTGTTTCCTTGGTTCATATGATGATGTCAAAATATTCCTGAGATATCTCTGAAGAATGCTAAATACTGCTTCAGTTGAAGTTGTTTCAGTCTTTTACCTTTTTGAGCGATTTCAGTAGGTCTCTTGATCACTGCTCATCAGTAATTTCTGTTTTCATATCCTTAAACTGTTTCATGTCATTTTTAGGTATTGTGGAACTCTAGCCAAGAAACCTAGATTGTAGTACAAACTGAAGATATTTAAAGATATCTATATCTCTCTACATCTATATCTATATATCAGGCTCTCTTAGGAATAAGTACTAGTGGAAAAAAGAACAGTATTGCAAGAAGTTTCCAGTGCTGTGTTTGGTGGGAGAATTGAGGATTTTAGACTTCAGAACTGCTGTTAATTTTCCATCTTTCTTGAGTCCTAAATTCATTTTTAACATCCTGAAATTTGTCTCTTTTAATATGGTGTCACCTGCCACAACTTGTAACTACTCTGTCTGAAGAATCAAGTTGTTAGTGTCTGTTCATAGCATCAATAATAATAGTTTAACTACAGCTAATCATTTTTCATGTTTACTTTCTGAAGAAAACAAATGGTGAACACATCTTTCTATGTTGAGTTGATGTTGTTTTCTTAGGCAGTGATACTTTCTGATCTTGCCCCTCGCTGTTAAGTCCTGGTCCTACTCCCTTGTGTGAAAGTAATGTATAGTATCAAAAAGTTGACAGTTTATTAGAATGTTAATTTAATTTCACTAGTCTTTTACCAGCAATATTCTATTTACATCCAAATCTTTGAAAAGAAGGGCCATAACCTAATACAGCACCTCTAGTTCTGCTTCAGTAACTTAAAATAGATTTTTTTAAAAAATCAGAAATGCTGACAAGAAACGTTGTGTGAGTGAGACAGACTTTATAGGCAGAACAGGCAGCAGCAGCTGTGATTTAGGTTGACTAACACTTTCTATTACAAGACCATGTTTTAAGTTGTGTTATAACTTCAAGAGTTCAGGCTGAAATTTTCCATGCCTGATATTTGCCTCAGGCTTAATATGTCTGGAAAACTTTCAGCTAGCATGGTTCAGCAGTTTTCAAGAATAAGATTGTGTGTTTTGTTCTTTTTCTTAAGTGTCAAAAACAGAACAAAACAAACAAACAAACAAAAACAAACAAACAAAAACCCCAACCATTCTACTAAGAAACTGTAACAACTCCATGTTTTGAAGCAGGGACTGGAAGTTTGGCACATGTATTGCCCTCATGTAGAAGTACCTTTTGCTATCTCTGTGAAAACGTGGCCAAGTTAGAAGCTTCTGAAAAATCACATTCACAGATGCTTAACAGAGACTTGTTAGAGTCTTGTAGTTAAATTCTCCAAAGAGTCCATCTGCTTTGAGCATGCTTCATCTCCACATAGCTCCTATTTACTGACTGATCTGGAGATTCACCATGCCCACAAAGCAATTGAACATTGAGCAGGAAACGCATCCCCTGCCCCAACACACACACCTCTACTGCCACTCCCAATTTCTGGGATTTAGTGAAGCTCTGAGCTTTGGAACTGAAAGCAGGAAGAATGTCACCTGGGCTCTCTGGCTATGTCTACACTTGTAAATTTAGGTCAAGTTTAACTAAGTCGACTTAACTAAGTCAACTTTAAGTCGACTTAGTTGACAGTGAGTCTACACCTAAATTTTAAGTTGACTTTGGGGGGAACTTACAAAGTCGACCTAGAGCCTCCACACTGGACGCCTAGGTCGACTTCTAGGGATTAGGAGGACCTAGGGCAGGTCCACGGGGGCAGGGGGGGCACCCCTTGCCCACTGCCAGGGGGCTCAGCGTTTGCCCCATTGTACATAGGTACAATGGGGCAAAGGGGGACAGGGACCCTGGCAGGGCAGAGGGGAAGGGTGGGCAGGGCTCTGCCCTGCCCTGTGGGGGGGGGGCATGCAAGGCTCCCCCTGTGCCACCCCTCTGGCAGGGAGGGCATTGGTGTAGTCCTGGGGTAGCCCTAAGTTGACTTAGGGCTGCCCCACATCTACACTAGCTTAAGTCGACTCTAGGGAGTCAACTTAAGCCCTAAGTCAACCTAAAACTAGGTTTAATAAAGTGAACTTAATTTTCATTAAGTCGACTTAAGGAAACTGTAGTGTAGACGCAGGGTAAATTAAGTCGACTTAAGCAAGCTTAAGTCGACTTAATTTACAAGTGTAGACGCAGCCTCTGTGCCCCATTTCCCTTCTCTCTTCACCCAGCAATACCTCAGCTAAAGCACAAGTAATGAGGAAGAGAATGAAAGAGCCTGACTTGGGGGGAGAGGTGAAGCCAGAGTCAGAAGACAGGGCTATTGCAAGGGTCGAAAGGTATGTAGGGAATGAGATAGTATTGCAGAAGGAGAAAGATGGTCTCACGATGAAGCATCCAAAGCCATTTAGGGAACTGGATTATATCCCTTCCTCTGCAACTGAGTTCCTATATGATGATGGGCAAGTCACTTAAAGTTTTCATCAGTGATTACTAACTCATTTTCAGGGTGCTTTAGTTGGAGCTACTTAAAGCCAAATTTACAGAAGTATTAAGCATTCACAGCTATAGCGCACAACTATAACTGTTGGAGCCAGTTGGAGCTGTTCTTTGTTCTATAATATATGAAGTTCTTTAAAACATCTAATACTATTTATTTTAAAAAAATCAGATACTGGGTTTCTCAGTCAAGGCACCCAAAATTAGTGGACACTTTTTAACAACTTTGGCATTAATGTACCTATTTTCCCCATCTGTAAAATGGGGATGATATCTCCTTACATTCGAGGGGTTTTATGAAGATAAATATATTAATGTTTGTGAGGCATTCAGATTCTACAGCAACAGTGCCATCAACATTTTCAGGGAGAAATTAGTAATTGTGCTTTCAGAGCAAGGATTGAATAATGTGCCATAAATAAGGTATGCAGTTAGATATTGAACAGCTACTGGTTCATTGAGCACCAGCCATATGTGTGCACTGAATGGGGCAGGGATCCCAGTGCAGGAGAGAAATTGTGTGGTCATGTACTTAGACTGAGTAATAATGCATACACAGAAAGGAGGTGAATAAATGTTGCACAGGTAGCTTTAATTTTGGGATTTCCTAGCTTTGAGTGCTTGTGTGTGTGTCCTTACCACTTTTTTACATACAGGTTTGGGGATTTTTTTTTTAATGTTATGGTAGCTGCATTGTGTCATCAGAGTTAAGTTTGCTTACAGGTTTATACTTAAAGCATGAGTTTAAGAAGTTTGTTTTACATGAAAAACAAATCTGCTAAAAATTTTATCATATAATCTCTGATAAAGTTTCAACTTTCTGAAGAGCTTCAAGAAAATCAGTTAAGTCTGAGTTCTAATCAAGTAAAAATTGTCCCTAACGTTCATATTCTGCCTTTCATGATTTTTGGATGCCTTCTAGCTTAAAAGTTACAAACTGATGCGACACCAATATTTCTACATATTGAGGGCTTGTTGGGGATCTGTGCAGGTATATAATAATTTTATTAATTATCAAAAAGGCAAATTAAGGTTTTCTACCCCAATTATTCTTTTGCATCATGGCAGCCAACTTTGGCTGATTGTAGTGGAGCAGAGGGGATAAACCCCTTTGTGAGCTCTGGCTTACAGAGTGAGATGCAGTGGAGATAGAGGAGAGGGACACATTAAGGGAACTTTTGTTTGTTGGATTTTCTCACTGTAAGGTGAGAACCTGAGGCAAGGGACACTGCCAATGTATTCTAGGGTAGATGTTTTACTCATGGCCTTATGACTATGAATCACATGCCACTAGTGATTTCCCAAATTAATGCCACATTAGTTTCCTTTTTTAATTAAAGTTTCTTTTCCACACACAGAGTCAATGCCTAAGAGAGTAGAAATATTGCCTCATAGAGTTACCTTTGGGCAGTGTGTGACTTTCCCAAGTTACTGGATGGTGGCTTGAACCATTTCTGTGTTTTATTGATAAAAAAGGAACCTCTAGATGTTGAACCTGGCCTTTGTCGTTGCCAACTCCTCCTGATGAAGTGTTACATTATTAAACAACTTGTTTGCTAGGTAATATTTTCCAACTTTTGTAAGCTCTGACCTTGGCATAGATGAATTCTCCTGAGCAACACTGGGAGATTTTTGGTGTTGGACAACATCATAATGTCTGAATTGTGTGTACCATTAAATAAATACTGACTAGGATTTTGTGTTAAAGCTGAGATACAAACCAGACAAAGAAAGAATTGATTTTAAGACTCCCTTCAACTTCTCACAATGGTACAGCTTTATTTTTTGTAAACAATTTTTGGTTTTGATTTAAAAAAACAAGGAGTCCTGTAGCATTTGGTTTTGATGTTTTATTTTATGTTTAAGAAAATGTCGAAATTGGAATGAAACTCTTTGACCTGACGTGTATGTTTCCCAATATTTCTTCTCTCAGGAAACTACAAAATTAGTTTTCATTCTATTTCAGAATGGGATGGGAAGGATTGAATTTCTGGCATGTCCCACAAAATGAAAAATCCAATTCTATCATCTTTAAGAACACATCCCAGAACAGCAGCAAATGGATTGTGTCCTGATGTGGACGTCTATGTGGGGAACAGGGGGGTGAAATCTTAATCTATGGAAGTGATTTGCAGTGCTATATAGGAATCTCAAGGCAACATCGGCAACCCCCCCAATCCATTCCTCCCTCTTTCTTCCTCCATCCCTCCTTCCCTTCCCCAACCACACATATATGGGTTGGCTAACTGAAGGATCTTTTGGCTACAGGCTGCAACCTACAAACCTCTAACATGGATCAAAGATCAAATCCTACTCCTATCTTCCCAAGAACTGCACTGTACAGCACTATATTTATGAAGAATCATGAGTGCTTCCTATATCCTGTCCCGCCTCTGCATAATTATACAGTGTTGAGTGCCTTACAGGTCACAATTCCATGACTCAGTGACCACGATCTACTGATGCATTGTCGGCTGCAAAATACCCTATTTGACTTGCAATCACCAATTGTTGTTTCCATTTATTAATTTAGATCTTTAAGATCTTGTGAGCTTAAGAGTTTTAAAATGTTCAATAATTTACAGTGTATAGCTATGAAAAGAAAGCGGGATATGCAGATAATGTTATTTCACATGAAACATGTTGCTCATTTTACTCAATCAGAGTTCAAGAGACTAGAGGCTCATTACTGATATATTTACCATTTTGAAAACTGTTCCTATAATGAAAAATGCTGTAGATCTTAGATGGCAGTAAAGCTTAATGTTGCAAAATATGGTTGTGTGAAATGCAGTGTACTTGGTGACCAGCTTTATTTGTCCAATCTTCTTGTATCCGTACGCAATAGAAACTAATTTTGTTTAGTAAGCTCAAGTTGGAATGCAAATGTTGATTAAATGCATACTCCAACCCTGCAGTCACAGGCGAACTGCTGAAACACTTACATATTGCAGCTTGGCTACTATGGGTGCCTTTGTATTATAAACTACTTTTCCCCAGGGCTGCCTATAATGAAGAAGTCAATGACCTGTAAATTACAACTCAAATGCTCAAGCTGGTCTTGCAGATGAGTGCTCGTGATTATAGTCTACAGTACACAGAGTTCAATTTCTCTTTAAAGCAAAGAGTTTAGGGGTTTTTTAAGTCTGATGTGTGACTGCAAAACTCAAATAGAAATTTCCATGGGTTTAGGTTTAAATTTTACTTAGGATTTAAACAAATGCAAAGAAATATGTATGTCTGGTTTAGAAATAATAAGTATATAAAAGCATGAAAAAAAAAACACGTGTACTTCCAAAATTTCAGTTTTGTATTGTTCACTATATTAATAAGCTGATGATGATCATCATGATCCATCAGTGATCATGATGGGACGAGTTTAGACATATGATCTTGTATGGAACCTTCTTGAGAGATTTGATTTTGGTTTTCATATAGAAGTCTATGATTTCTATGACTTCTATATGAAAACTCAAACCAAATCTCTCAAGAAGGTTCCATATAAAAGCTGATCAGAAAACATTAGAGGCAAAATATTTCATGGAGAAGTATCACTTTTGATGTTTTTGTCAGCGAAGGTGGAAAGAGACACTCTTTCTAACAATCTGTTACCTGGTGATTAAGTATGTGGGGACCCAGGTTAAGTCCCTGCTGTCACTTATCCAGAGCAGAGTTTTTTCATCTGAGATCACTCTAAGGCCTTGCCATGCCTTGAAACACTGCAGCTATAGAGCTTCAGTGTGGACACAGCTTAGGGGAGGAGTTCTCCCATCTCACTGGGCAATCCAACTATTTAGCAGGCAGTAATTAGGTTAACAGAAGAATTCTTCAGTCAACACTGCAGTTAGGTTAGTTTAACTATCTTGGTCAAGGGTTTGACTTTTTAATATCCCTAAGCAACATGGCTGAGTTGACCTAACTTCTTAGTTTTGACTTGGTCTGGGTCATTCATAGCAGAGACTTGATCTTGGATCTCCCTTATCCACGCCTGCTTCCTGCTGCCTTATATAAAAACACCTTCCTAAATAAAAAAAGATCATAGGTTTTGGTCTCAAAACAGAAAATTTTATAAGTTCAGTTTTTTGAGGGAAAAAGGGTTGTTGTTTTTTTTGTTCCAATACGTAATTAAACTAAATCTCAAAAGATGAACATTGCCACAAAACAGTTATTTTTTTCCTGTCAGTTATTGTTTCATGCACTGTGTTTCTCAGGTCCTCCCAGTAAACTTTTGTGGCTGATTATCTTTACCTTTTTGCATTAGACTGCACTGTTACAATTTGACTATTGTGATCTGGAGAGCTATAACTCATCAGCACATGAGTGGAATTAATCAGTTCTCAAACTTATTCATAAAAAAGCAGTGTCAGTTTTACTAACAGTAGACTATGTAACATTTAGGTGAACGAGAGAGAGAGAGAGAGGTTCAAACAATGATTTATTAAAGTAATAGCAGGGAATACATTTTTATTACAGGATGGTAAACCTGAGGCTACTTCTTATTTTTCTCAGACTGGAGATGAACCAGGAAACCACATTATTTGATGAGTTTCTAAGTCCCGCTAGTCACATTTGGGGAAAAAAAATAAGTCATTTATATTTACATATTTTTCCCTATTTAATAGTCAGGGAAGTAGGGAAAAGAAAAGGTTTCTTACCTGTAACTGGTATTCTTCGAGATGTGTTGCTCATGTCCATTCCACTTTAGGTGTGCGCGCGCCGCGTGCACGAATTGCCGGAAGCTTTTTCCCCCAGCATCCCCCGGGGCCGTCCGTGGAGCCCCCTACAGTCGCGCCTTCGCGGCGCACTATAAAGGGTCCCGACGGCCCTGCCCTCCCAGTTCCTTCATGTCTCAGTCCGACAGAGGGGTAGGAGGGTGGGTGTGGAATGGACATGAGCAACACATCTCGAAGAATACCAGTTACAGGTAAGAAACCTTTTCTTCTTCTTCGAGTGATTGCTCATGTCATTCCACTTTAGGTGACTCCCATAGCCTTACCTGAGGAGGAGGGGTCGGATCTCAAATACTTGCTGCCTGAAGGACCGCTCTGCCGAGCGCCGCGTCCTCTCTGGCCTGGTCCACGATGGCATAGTGCGCTGTAAACGTGTGTACAGACGCCCAGGTGGCAGCTTTGCAGATATCCTGGATGGGGACCGATGCCAGGAAGGCCGCCGAAGACGCTTGGGCCCTCGTTGAGTGGGCCGTGACCCTCGGGGCTGACTTGCCCGTCAGTCTGTAGCATTCCCTGATACAATCCGATATCCAGGAAGCGATTCTTTGCGTTGAAACCGCCTTGCCTTTCATTCTTTCTGCTATTGCTAGAAAGAGTTGAGGGGATTTCCTAAAGGGTCTGGTCCTCTCCAAATAGAAGGCCAGGGCCCGACGCACATCCAGCGTGTGCAGTCTACGCTGTTCGTCGGTTTCGTGAGGCTTAGGACATAGAACTGGCAAGAAGATGTCTTGATTAACATGGAAACTCGAAACCACCTTGGGGAGAAAGGCTGGGTGTGGGCGTAGACGCACCTTGTCCTTAAAGAATACAGTGTACGGCGGATCTGCCATTAATGCTCTAATCTCCGAGACTCTTCTGGCTGAGGAGATGGCCACCAGAAACGCCACTTTCCACGAGAGGTATAGGAGCGAACAGGAGCCCATAGGTTCAAACGGGGGGCCCGTGAGTCTAGAGAGAACAAGGTTCAGGTCCCACTGGGCTACCGGGGCGCGGGTTGGTGGAAAAACTCTAACCAAGCCTTTCAGGAATCTTTTGACCAGAGGGTTTGTGAAGATTGAGTGGCCTGCCTCCCCAACGTGGAAGGCCGAGATGGCCGCCAGGTGTACTCGGACGGAAGAGCTTGCTAGGCCCTGCTGTTGGAGGGCTAATAGGTAATCCAGAATTAGGGGAATGGGGGCCCTCGGCGGGTCCACATTCTTATCCGCAAGCCAGACCGTGAAGCGCTTCCATTTAGCCTGGTAACTCAGCCTCGTTGAGGGTTTTCTACTGCTGAGGAGGATGTCCTTCACCTGTTGGGAGCATTGGAGCTCTGACGTGTTTAGCCATGGAGGTTCCATGCTGTGAGGTGTAGAGTTTTCACGTCTGGGTGTCTCAGTCTGCCCTCGTCCTGCGAGAGGAGATCCGGCAAGCATGGTAGAGTTATGGGGGCGCTGATCGAGAGCTCCAACAGCGTGGGGAACCAGTGCTGCCTGGCCCACGCTGGAGCTATGAAGATCACCGCTGCTTGGTCCTGTTTGATTTTGATTAGGGCCTTGTGGATTAGTGGGGTGGGGGGAAATGCATAGAGAAGTCTGCCCCCCCAATGCATGAGGAAGGCGTCCGAGTTCGAGCCCGGGCTCTGCCCTTGGAACGAGCAGTAGCTTTTGCACTTCGCGTTTGCCCCTGACGCGAATAGATCCACTCGGGGAGTGCCCCACTTCCGAAATATGTCCCTCAGGACATCCTCTCTCAGGGACCACTCGTGTTTCAGAAAGGACCTGCTGAGGGAATCCGCTAAAACGTTCTGCTGACCGGGTACGTACGTTGCTATCAGGTGTATTGAATTGGAGAGGCAGAAGTCCCACAGATCCAGTGCCTCTCTGCACAGTCGCGAGGAGCGAGTGCCCCCTTGCCTGTTGATATAAAACATTGTGGCTACATTGTCCGTGCGGATCAACACTACCCTTTCCCGTAGGTGGGGGCAAAAGGTCTGGCAGGCCCGCCTCACTGCTCGGAGCTCGCGTACGTTGATGTGCGCCAGGAGGTCCCCTTGGTCCCAGAGGCCCTGAGCCCTGAGGTTCCCCATGTGAGCGCCCCACCCGATGTTTGACGCATCCGTGGTAAGGCAAACCGAGGGCTGTGGGGGCCGGAAGGGGACTCCTGCGCACGCCCAATCGGGGTTGGTCCAGCAGCCCAGTGATTCGAGGACCTGTTGGGGAACTGACACTAGCTCGCTCATGCTGTCCCGAGCTGGGCGATAGACCGAGGCCAGCCAGGTCTGACAAGGTCTCATCTTCAGCCTTGCGTATCGTATAACTGAGGTGCAAGCGGCAAACAGGCCTAACAGCCTCAGAATCGTTCGTACTGTGCATGTCGGGTGAGTTCTCAGCTCCCTTACTGCGCCGTTGATTGTATTGAAACGATCCTTTGGGAGCGAAGCCCTGGCTACGACTGAGTCCAGGGTCGCCCCTATGAAGTCTATCTTCTGAGCCGGAGAGAGGACCGACTTCTGGGTGTTCACCACCAGCCCTAGCTCGTTGAAGGTGCGCTGGATTATCCGGAGGTGCCCACTGACCTGGTCTCTGGTCGGTGCCTTCACTAACCAGTCGTCCAGGTACGGAAAGACTTGGATGCCCTGGCGTCTGAGGTAGGCTGCTACCACCGACAGGCACTTCGTGAAGACTCTCGGTGCGGCCGAGAGCCCGAATGGCAGCACGGTGAATTGAAAGTGGGAGCCGTTCACCACAAATCTGAGAAATCGCCTGTGGCGTGGGGCTATGCTTATGTGGAAATACGCGTCCTTCAGGTCGAGGGCGGCGTACCAATCTCCCGGATCCAGGGAGGGAATGATGGAAGCGAGGGAGACCATCTTGAACTTGAGCTTCTTCAAGTGTTTGTTGAGATGTCTCAAGTCGAGGATGGGGCGGAGGCCGCCTTTCGCCTTTGGGATGAGAAAGTACCTCGAGTAGAAACCTTTCCCTATCCGATGGTGGGGGACCTTCTCCACCGCTCCCGCCTCCAGTAACCGGCAGACCTCCTGTTGAAGCCGGTGTTCGTGAGTTGGGTCCCTGAAGAGGGACTGGGAAGGAGGTGGGTGGGAAGGAGGTGCAGAAGCAAATTGCAGGGAGTACCCATGCTCTACAGTGCGTAGGACCCACTGGTCCGAAGTAATGAGCTCCCACGCATGGTAGAAACGGGATAACCGGTTGCGGAAAGTGGGTATGGGTGGATCCGGAGTTGAGGTGGGGACGCCGGCCTCGGGCGTACCCTCAAAACCCCTTTTTCTGGGAGGGAGGGCGTCGGGAGCGTCCCATCCCTGAGTCTGAGGCGCTCCCGCTCCTTCTGTTGTTCCGTCCCCGTCCCCGGTAGGAGTCCGGTCTCCGATTGTATCCCCTCGGTTGGGGTTGGGGCTTAAAATGTTTGCGTTGGGGAGCAGGGGTGTGGAAGCCCAGGGACTTGAGAATCGCTCTCGAGTCTTTCAGGCTCTGGAGCTTAGAGTCCGTCTGAGCCGAGAACAGGTCCGGGCCCTCAAAGGGCAGGTCCTGGATTGTAGTTTGGACCTTTTGCGGTAAGCCGGAGGCCTGAAGCCATGAGCAGCGTCTCATGGCCACCCCTGAGGACATGGAACGGGCTGATGCGTCGGCGGCGTCTAGGGCGGATTGTAGAAGGACCTTGGACACCACCTTCCCTTCCTTGACCATTGCGGAGAACTCTGGCCTCGATGGCTGGTCGAGTTTGTCATGGAATGTTTCCATGGCGGCCCAGGAATTGAAGGCGTATCTACTTAGGATCGCTTGCTGGTTTGCGATCCTAAGCTGTAGCCCCGCCGTGGAATACACTTTACGTCCAAATAGGTCCAGCCGCTTAGAGTCCTTGGCCTTTGGGGTCGGGCCCTGGTGACCTTGTCTCTTCTTTTCACTGGCAGCCACCACTACCAGAGACCCCGGGGTGGGGTGAGTGTAAAAATGTTCGTACCCCGATGATGGGAGGAAATATTTCCTCTCGGACCTCTTGGCGGTAGGGGTTATGGAGGCCGGTGTCTGCCACAGGGCCTTGGTGTTGTCCCTGATAGTTTTGATAAGCGGTAGGGTGACCCTCGACGGGCCCTCTGGAGTTAAAATGTCTACCATAGGGTCAGCCTCTTGGACCACTTCCTCCGCCTGCAATCCCATGTTGCGGGCTACCCTGCGCAGCAGGTCCTGATGCATCTTAGCGTCATCGGGGACCACTGCCGGTGTCGTTCCTGCCACCGCCTCGTCTGGTGACGACGAAGACGAACCCTTGGGAAGGGGCGGCACCGTGTGGCCCACGGCACCGGGACGGGGGTGCTTATGGCGCTCGCTCCTGGCGGTGCCGGGGGCCTGGGTGTCCTCCGTGGCGGAGCCTGGGTCCGAGAGGTCCGTAGCCTCTGGCGGGACACTGGCCGTGTAGGAAGGGCGGGTCCTTGAGCCCGAGGCCATGGAGCGTGACCTGCCGGAGGGCTGGCCTTGCGCCTGGTGGAATGCCCAGGGCGTCCAGAAAGGCCACTGAGATGGCATTTGCCAGTGGTGCGGTGCCGCGTTCCCCTGGCCCGAACGGTGCCGACGTGGACTTCTCCTGGATCTGATCGACTCCGACTCAGAGTCCGAGGAGGCATAGCTGCGCGGAGACCACGGCGGAGCGGTGCCGTGCGGTGCTGTCGGTGCCGGCGGGGTGCGGCGCCGGGGGGACCTCGACTTAGCAGCCTCCGTTGCCCGGTCGCTCTCTCTGTGCCGCGGGGACGGCGCCGGGCGGTGCTGTGGAGACCTTGGTCTCTTTAACATCGGGGGTTTTCCCTTGGACATCGGCGTCCATGCCAGACTATGTGCCGGGGAAGCGACCTCCTCCATTAACTCCCTTGCCGCCTCAAAGGTCTCGGGAGTGGAGGGCAAGTGAATCTCCTCTTGCAGGATCTCCCTGGTAGGGGAACTTGTCGGTACCGGACTCAACGAGTGCCTCGGAGTCGACGGTGCCGGGCCCCGGCTAGCCTCTGTCGAGCGGCCCGACCCGGGTCCTGCTCTATCAGCTCCCTTGCTCTTAGGTGCAGGGGAGTGGCCCCTGTCCGCTCTCTTCTTTTTGGGCGGTACCGGGGAATGGGAGCGGTGCCGCCGTCCTTCATCGGCCCCTTTCTTCGGCGCCGGCGAACGGCGGTGCCGAGGTTCCTTGGGCGTGCCCTTGGAACGCGGCGAGTGCGGGATAGGCGGTGCGCTCCGCACCCAAGCCGCACCGGGTGTCTCCGGCGCCGGAGGGCGCAGTGCCTCCTCCATCATCAAAAGTTTTAGTCTCTGGCCCCTTTCCTTTTGTGTTCTGGGGCGGAAACTTTTACAGATCTTACAGTGCTGGCCGAGATGGGCTTCGCCGAGGCACTTGAGACAGGAGGAGTGTGGGTCGTCCAAGGGCATAGGCTTCTTGCATGCGCCGCACGACTTGAAGCCAGGCATGCCCCGGATCCGCTGTAAACAGCGGACCCCCTAACGTGGGGGGGGGGGGTGCTCTAAACTAGCTATGAACTATCTTTGACTAACTAACTACAAACGGGGGAGAACTCTTGCGGTGCGCAAGAGCGAAACGTTCCAGCAATCGCCACGAGCGGTAAGAAGGAACTGGGAGGGCAGGGCCGTCGGGACCCTTTATAGTGCGCCGCGAAGGCGCGACTGTAGGGGGCTCCACGGACGGCCCCGGGGGATGCTGGGGGAAAAAGCTTCCGGCAATTCGTGCACGCGGCGCGCACACACCTAAAGTGGAATGACATGAGCAATCACTCGAAGAAGAATACAGAAAACTTGTGGCCATTTGGAGAATGTTTATGTACAATTTCCTAGTTCTGTATTGATATTATGAACTCTCTGTATGTTTAAACCTTCAAGATTATCTTCGCTGTAGACTTGCCTCATACTCTTTTTGCTACAGAGGGACGGTGTCTGTGAAATCTCTGTCTGAATGGGATGGTAGTTAAAGGCCATCATTGCTTAAATGTCATAGAATCATAAACATGTAGGGCTGGGAAGGACCCTGACAGGACATCAGGTCCAGAACCCGAGTGTTGCGGCAGGTCCATGTAAACCTAGATCATTCCTTAGAAGTATTCTTTAAAAGCTCCAGTGATGGAGATCCCACAACCTCCTTTAGAAAGCTGTTCTAGAGCTTCATTTACCTCATTGTTAGACATTTTTGGTGAATACGTAACCTAAAATTGCCCTTTGCTGTACATTAAACACATTACTTCTCCTGATTTCAGTGGCCATGGAGAACATTTGATCACCATCCTCTTTATAACAGCTCTCACATATTTGAATACTATTATCAGGTCCCCCTCCCCCCCGACACCTTTTCTCAAAAATAAAAACATATATAGTATTTGTTTGATTGTTTTTAACTTTTCTCTCAGATCAAGTTTTCTAAACCTTTTACCCTCTTTGTTGCTCTCCCCTGGAATCTCTCCAAGTTATCCTTGTCTTTCCTAAAGTGTGAAACCCACTGAGACCTCACTAGATCTCATTATCAAAATTGTTTATGAAGTGGAGTAGAGAATATATTGCAGGAAGGGAACAATCCTGTATTAGCAGGGTAGTGGGAAGAATTAACTAGTCTTTTTCATCTCTAACTTCTATGATTGTATGATTTATTTCCTTATCCTCTGTACCAATGGATACCCTGGTCTGGACAGGTCAAATTAAACCCTTAACCTTTTTATGAACTTTATGAAGAGAAATAGTAAATATTTCCTGAAGATCATGAATCTGGAAGGAATCAGGTTGTACTCTGTACTTCAGGGAATATACTGTCACTCCTATGTAGGGAGGTTTTCCACTGTCAGTCATGTTTTGGGACTGCCCAGTGGACTACTGAACACTACTCTGTTTCTGTTTTATCTCTTCTCGTTACCTTCCTGAATCTGATCCAGTTTATTCTTTTGTGTGGGGCTTCTTCATATCCTCTTACTCAATCCTACTTAAGTGAATCAAATTTCATTTGCTATTTATTTCATTTTCTACTTTGCTTGTCTTTCAGCAGTCACTTTTATTTTTCCCTTCAGCTGCTCCTCTGCTCAGTGCAATTTATTTTTTGTAATAGTGCAAGCGGATGCAATTGCTCTTTCTCGCCTCTCTGTTTTTCATTGTTAAGGGGTCACATTAGTCCATCTTATAATTCCTGTAGTTTGGAAACAGGCTGGAATCCTTTGTCGTGTGTCATAGTGTAACTTCATTTCCACTAATATATGGGTACAGATAATGAAGATTTGCTGGTTAAAAGTAGCCTTGAAGTAAAATTAGGTATCAGTGTTGCCACCATGGACTTAATGGTAAAAATACCACTGACTCAAATGGGTGCAAAACAAGGGTCCACAAGCAGGATTTTAAAAAGCTCCTAAATCACATAGGCACTTTTGAAATCACATTCATCATCCCTTGAGATCTTTTCAGCTGTTAATTTGCTTGCTGAATTTAGATAAAACTGAGTCTTGAAAGCAGGAGAATGCTGTTCCACTACTGGATTTTGCTTTAAGATTTAGATTGTTTCACATGTTTTTGTTTTGGCTATAATATTTAATTTAAACTTAAAAGCATCAGGGGTTCAGAATTCCACCTGATGTAAATTGGCCTGGAGCCACTGAAGTAGAAACTTACAGCAGCTGTAGGTTGACCCTTTGATCATACTAAAATTTTGTTACAGTAGTAATATTGAGATTCCTATAGCTTTCTATTAAAACAAAATTATCCACTTCCCTGACAATTATATTT
Source organism: Pelusios castaneus (assembly GCA_007922175.1). Taxonomy (NCBI): domain Eukaryota; kingdom Metazoa; phylum Chordata; order Testudines; family Pelomedusidae; genus Pelusios; species Pelusios castaneus. Next base: position 4,463,791 of record ML685830.1, read on the forward strand.
TGCTGATATCACCAGGGGAGTCATTAGAATTCATTTTGTGCTGGGCTAGGTAAAGAAAAAAAAAATCCTTGGATTTCTCCAGAGCTATTGTAAGTGAAAATGTACATAAAATCTGAAGCAGCATCAGACATATCTTGTGTTTGCTAATCTCTTAACAAATTGTTTATTAAATGAATACTGTTCAGTGTGAGATCCATTAGTGATCGTCACAGCTGAAAACTTTTGCCTAGTCCAGACAGAACTTTGATAGCCTCCCTGGATTACACAAGCAATGTACTTTACTTGTTTAATCCAGGGAGGCTATCAAAACTGCAGGGTACAACTTCAGACAAGTGCCAAATAATCAACTTTGTCTGAAACTGGCAGATGATCACAAAAGCAGTTGTTTGCTTAAGTACCATATTTTTATATCTCTCCACATCCACTGTGAGATTTCACACACCAATGTGTATATACTAATGTAAGCAACAACATTTTTACTTTATTGTGACATGTTAATAAGGAAGTTGGCATCATATCACCATATACTTAAGTCCCATGGGGTCCCATCGTGTGACACATTTTCAGTTGACAGTGAAAAATAAAGTTTAAACTGAGCCAGTTTCTCTTTCAAATGTATGTTGGCAAAAAGTGGCAGTTAACTTGGCTGGATTTGCTGAACACATCCAGCTGAATAAAAAGATTCTATAAAGCTGAGCAGTCCAACTTTTACTTGAAGAAATTGAAAGGAGATCAAGAAGAGGTTTTTGGCCCAACAGAGCACAATATTCAAAGAGAGGAAGTGTTTTTCCTTTTAACTCCCTGATGGAAAATATCTTGAGGACTTCAGAAAACTTCTACAGTCCAAATTGTCTTAATGATTAATAGCAGTTGAACAAAGACTAGGACTGCCAAACATAAGGAGGACAATTAGTACCGTCTGGCTATAAACAAGATGGAGTGATATAGATTATTTGGGAAGTGACAATTGATGTCCTAAAGTGCTGCAGGAGGAGAGGATGATGTAGCTCTAATCTAGCTTCAATCTTCTCCTTCCTCCTCAATGCCCTCCTTTGCAAAGTCTCACCAAATCAATTGCTTCTTCTCTCCTTTTTAACATAAGATGCCTGTGAGATTCATGTGACATTGCAAGCTCTGACTCCACCAATATGCTAATAACCCCAGCCTTTATATTTCAGAAGACACAGCTGACAGAATGACATACATGGTAGTGTGTCTGGTTAAGAGAGATAAGAACTTGGGTGACCACTGATGTAATATTAATCCAGTTAGCACAGAACTGATGCTAGTAAAAAAGCAGTACATATTTTTAAAGAACTCACTGAGAAACTGATCTTTCTCTTCATCTAAATCACCTTCCCTTTAATCATCAAGATAATGCAAAGCCATAAAACTGTAATAGATTAATTACTTCTCTTTCATGCTCTGATAGTAACAGAGGTACGAAAAATCTTTCTTCCACTTCTGGTTTCCAGGACACTACACACTTCTCTGAAATCAAAGAATTTACTAGTGACTTTCATCTGCATGTTCCACACCTGGAGATTGGACAACTATTTTCTCTTGCAAGTGCTGAAATACAAGGTCCCTCAAAGATTTTGCAATATGCTATACATTACTTCTTGGGCAAAATCCCACTCCACACCATGAATATATCATATCAGATGTTCTCCACTTCCTTCCAGGTACCATACCATGCTTTAGTCATAAACTGGAGACCTTCAGTGGATGGAGGCACAATTATTTAAGAAACGGTGTACCCCCTTGTAGACCACCAAGTTATCAATGTTAAGGATGAACCTTTCAAATGTTCAAGGTAGAATATTCTGTGCAGAGTCCCTGACTCTGGAATTCTATACCAAAGGTGATCAGAATTATAATTATGACTGCGAGTTTGTACAGCTCAGTGCAAAATTCATCTTTTCATGTATGTTGTTGAGCAGTAACAGAAACTGAACAATGAATAATAAAATAAAACTCAGCTTATTAACCATTTAATACTAGGATAGAAAAAGAAAAGTAAAGTACGCAAGTCCTAGTTCTGTAGCTGGCATTTTGATTCTACAGTGATAGGAAAGTTATAAATCCTCATGAATAAGATATGCTGCAATCCATGTGGGCATTAATCTTTTCTTCCAACAAAGCTGAAGAAAAAGGGCAGAATATTTCAGTCTAAGTGATGTAAAAAGCAATATTTCAATATTGTTTTCACTTGAAATCTCAAGTAAACTTTTCCAGCATATCATAGACCTTGGCCAAAATTTTCAGAATTGTCCAATGATTCTTGGGACTTCATCTTGAGACAACTTAAAGGTGTCTGATTTTCAGAAAGTGCTAAGCAACCACCTACTTAATAATAATAATAATAATAATAATAATAATAAACTTTAAATCCTTTATTTTAAGATTAGCACTTGAAAATGCATTCACCCTCCAAATAACTATAATCTTTAAAAGTCTTTGCCATTGTCACTCTCTTTCCATGCTGTCTGCTTACATGGCACCAGATGCTTTCCTTCCGCCTGCCCTTTTTAACACCAACTGACTGGGATTATTGTCTTCGCAGTATCAATCAATCAATCAATCAATCAATCAATCATCTTTTTGATTTACACTTGAAACAAACCATTTCCAACTCTTCCTCCACACAGCCCTAACTTATAATTTATGTTTTGAAGTTGTTGCATTTCCTTCTACTTAAAGCCCACTCTTTTGAGTTTTTCCCAATTGACTTGAACTGTGATATTAAGGTGCTCCGTAAATTGTTGCAGGAAAGGCGTTGGAGTGCCCTTTGGCTTCCAACACAATGCACAAGCCCTTCTAATTCTGCTTTATTTCCAGAGATCTATTCCCCTTACTCCCCCAAATGAAATAAAACAAAACTCCAAACCCTAAATGCAAGTTGGAAACTTAAGATTCCTTTGGGTGCATCTACACTGGCAATTTAGGTCGCCTTAAGGAGGTTTAAGTTGACCTAAACAAAGCCACATCCACACTGGGCTTTTCTTAAGTCAACTTAAGCATTTCCTTAAGTTGACTTAAGGAAAGCTTAAATTGACTTAATAACACCTGGTTTTAGGTCGACTTAAGCCTTAAGTCAACTCCTTAAGTTGACTTAAAGCCAATGTAGACAGGGATTAGTTCCTAAATCGACCTTATTAAGTCAAATTAAAGCATTAAGTCAACTTAATAAGGTCAACAAGGGGCTATGTCTACACTAGAAAAGTTAAGTCGAATTAATAAGGTTGACTTTAAGTCAACTTAAATTCGACCTTATTAAATTGACTTAAAGTCAACTTAACTTTTCTAGTGTAGATACAGCCTTTCTTTCTTCTTTTGTAACAGAGTAGGGAAAGTGGAAATAGTGGATAAAATGTTTCTAGGAGCGTACTTTCTACTGAAGCTATCTTCTCACACTCTTGATGACCATCATTCCAGTTTTTGTGTGGTCCAACCAGTGACATGACAGAATATCAAAACATTTGGGAGGATCATCTGGATTTGAATAGGCACCTAAAAATTTGAAAGGCTTATCTTGAATCTCTTGGTGCTATAGGTTTCAGAATTTTAGTACATTCTTCTTGTAGTAGGTTAAGAACCTTGTGAGAACAGCCTTTTTCATAGTATTTCATCACTTTCCAGAACACCAAAATACAAATATTTGTGAAGAGATGAAGGTTTAAGAAAACTCTTGATGCCATGAAGTCTATTCTTTGTGTTTAAATGCTGGTAGAAATATACAGTAGTGAAACACTTTTGTCCTACATGATGACTGGAGTTTACTTAAAGATAAGCAAAGTTAGTTCAACTTCTTTTTAATGTGGCTATATTATTACAAACCCTTTTAATCTTTCAGGTTCTACAAAATAAATGGAGATTTAACTTTTACAGGTTGAAAACTTCAGAGTAGCAGATGCAACAAAGACTTCTAATAGCAAGAAGCTCCCAAAGTCTTTCTCATATTTCTCATGTGGATTCTGTCTTTGCTGAGGTTTGCCGCAACCATAGAGCATATTTTTGGTTCATTTGTTCAGGTTGTAAATTAACACGGGATTTGATGCTAGACCAAGATTATAGTTGACAGAATTTTTAACTGTGAGCCATTAACTCTGACATTCTTGACAGAATTTGCTTCAGTGTTACAGATTCAAACCCAACCCAAATTCAAATTCCCTTAAAAGGGACTCCTTTAAATCTGAGTCCAGATTTAAATTTCACATAGCTAATACCTATTTTAACCAAACCCCGATTTCTGAATTTCTGACATGAATAAATGCTGGGTCTGTATATCCTTTGTGAGTCTTGGGCTCATCTCTATTTCAAAATGTATCCTAAAACAAAACACTTATCTCCCCTCCTTGAATTGTAGTTGTTTAGATTTTGATAGAGGGGTTTCCTTTTTTATGTTTTTAAAAAAACATATGGTATGGACAATGGTTATTGTTCAAGTTCTGGATCTCATTTGTCATAATGCTGCTGCTTTCTTTTGGTAATCCATCACATTTTCTGTGATCACTGATTCTCTGAGCAGCTGTTCAGTTTTTTTGATTCACTTCCCCATGGTACTAACAGGTCTCCATATGTAATTTTAATCAGGGAATCATCACTAAGTGGATTTGTTTCCTGGGGGTCTTACAGAATCTATTCTTGTTGCTGTATTATTTAACATTTTTAGTCAATGGCCTGGAAGAAAAAACCCCCCATAAAATTGATCAAGTTTGCAGATGACCCAAATGATTGAGAGAGTGGTAAATAATGAAGAGCACAGGTCACTGATAAAGAATGATTGCATCACTTCATAAACTGGATGTAAGCAAACAATATGTGCTTCTGTACAACCAAATGTACAGAAATCTGTAAAGTATGCAGGACATAATTACCGTATTTCCCCAACGATGGGCCGCGGCTTATACATCGATTTTACAAACTGCGTATTGGGTGCGGCTTCCTTAAATGGGGCGGCCTATCTAAAAACATGAAAACGCATTCGCTAAAAGTATAATTCAGTGCACAAAAAGACGACATACCCAAATGATTAGTTGAATTTAAATGTACTGTTTACTGCAGCAATGAACAGTTCGAAAAGCAACGCAAAGCAAAGATAGATCAGTGACGATGTTCTGTCACTTAATTGGCGCTGCCGCATCCAGCCTCTTCTTCACATTCGTCTAGTTCAGGTTCGTTGCTGCAATGTAAACATTAAACTTTTTCAAGCCTCTGCTACATTACATTACATCCTAGTATATAATACAAGCTAGGAAAAAGCAAAATTTAACAGAAATAAAAGGAACAAAAGTTGATTGTTGGCTGGGAAAAGATGAGTTTTTAATTTTCGTTTGAATGACTGGAGGGTGGGGGTACTGCAGTACAGCAATGTCAATCATCTGTCTACATGTAAATTCTTCCGTATAAAATTAGCAACACTGAAATGCAAAAATTATTAGGCTTACCTTTCTTCAAATCCTTCAAAATCAGATCCGTAAACGTCATCATCGTCGCCGAACAACTCGATTGCGACCTGTGTTGCTTTGCTGTCGCTGATGTCAGACACGCTTCCGTCACTGGTATCGCTCTCGGATATTGCAGACGTTGCTTGTGCTGCTGGTAGGCTTGTAGGTGGCGGAAGGATTCCGGCTTTGCGAAAACCGTTCTGTATGCTTTCTGGTTTTACGTTGTTCCACGCCGAAATAACCCAATCGCACACTTGACTGTACGTCGCACGTCACTGCCGGCCAGACGGAGTGAATGTATGCTCACCATCCGCCATCCATTTTTCCCACTCGATCCTCACAAGGCACTTAAATGCATGATTGACAGCAATGTCAAGTGGCTGCAGTTTGCATGTAAGTCCACCAGGTATTACAGCCACGTGACCACCAACCTTGTTCACTGCCTTCTGAACACTATCCATCAGATGAGCAGACATAGAGTCGAAAATTAGCAAGGACTTCTTCTTGTTAAAAAATCCAGCACCAGGCCGCCTTCTGTAGCATTTGTCCACCCATTCCACCATAACGTCTTCATTCATCCAGCCCTTCTTGTTCACTGAGACCTCGATACCCTTGGGTACTTTTTCCCTTGGCATTGTCACCCTCTTAAAAATCACGAATGGCTTCAGCTTTTTGCCACTTGCCGTGCAAGCTATAACAACCGTAAAACTTGTCCGCTCGTGACCTGTGGTAGTTACTGATATGGTCTTTTTACCAATCTTATCGACAGTGCGTGTTGATGGAATGTCCATCTGCATTGGGACCTCATCCATGTTGATGATGTCATCCGGTGTTAGTTTCAGTGTCTCGATTTCCTTGCTGACGAACTCTCTAAAACTGTCAAGTTTCTTCTCCCAGTCATCTGGCAGTCTCTGTCCCACAGTCGTTCTGGCTCGGATAGATAGACCATTTCGTTTCATGAAGCGAGAAACCCAATTATGACCCCCTTTGAAGTCATCAATTGCCATTTCAGTCGCCATTCCTCGTGCCTTCATTTTGATGGCTATTGTTGAAACTACCCGATTGTTCTCACGCTGCGCGAGAATCCATTCTTTAAGTCGCTTCTCCAAGCTTGGCCATTTTGCTTCCCTTGTACGCCTTGCACGCCTACGTGGCGGAAGCGCGCGCAAAGCTTCCTCATCTTTCCGCCAATTTCTCACTTGTTTTTCATCTACTTCAAAGTGGCGTCCAGCTGCACGATTGCCGTTTTCTTTCGCGAAAGCAACGACCTGGAGCTTAAATTCTGCTGCGTAGGACTTGCGTTGTGGCATGGTATCGGTAAGTGTAAAATTTTATCAATTTAATTGTTCACACTGAACTATGGTATAATGTTACTATAGAATTGCAAAGGCCTCCAGGGGCATGCCAAATTAGATGCTTTTACTTGAGAGTGGTAAATTCCAGTAACGCCGCGGCTAATAACATGGGGCGGCTTATCTTAGAGTTCTAAAACTTAAATGAGCATTTTCTGCGGCTTATAGAATGGGGCGGCCTATAATGTGGGGCGGCTTATCGTTGGGGAAATACGGTACAGGATAAAGGTCTTTATCCTGGAACACAGTGACTCCAAAAAAGATTTAGAGTGGGTTATCAAGCGTAATCAGTTGAACGTGAGATCTTCGGATCATGCTAGGGCTAAAATGGATAATATGATGTTTGTATTTTTAGATGTAGAATTTTGAGTAAGAGTACAGAGATTATATTACCTCTGTGTGGCATCGGTGTGTCCACCACTGAAATACTATATCTTGTTCTGGTATCCACAGTTTAGGAAAGATGTTGATAAATTGGAGAGGGTTCAGAGAAGAGCCACAGAAGTTATTTTAAAAACTGGGAACATGCATGATTGTGAAAGACTTACGGAGCTCAATCTATTTAGTATATGAAAGAGCAAATTAAAGGGCAAGCTGATCAGTTTATAAGTATCTATATGGGAATGGAAAGTTGATGATTGAGGGCCCTTCAATCTAGCAGACAGAGGTATAACAAGATTCAATGACTGGAAGTTGAAGCTAGACAAATTTAGACTAGAAATAAGATATGATTTTTAAAAGTGGCAATAATCAACCACTGGAACAACTTATCAAGAGCTGTGGTGTATTCACCATGACTGGAAACTGTAAATCAATATTGGATGTTTTTCTAAAAAAATATGCTTTAGTGTTATCCAGAGTTTTCAGAACCCAGAGCAGTGGTAACTTACTTTACTGTTTTTCTCCAGGAGGTGTCAGGAATAAATTAGTGGGGGCACAGCTCTTCCGTCTAATAAATGATTGGCAGAATCAAAGGTCTTTTATGTAAAACTTCTTTTCTATTGGATTTCAAGCGTGCACTTGTATGCACATACACATATACTGTAGCAGTTCAAAGCATCTTAAAACTTTATATTTACCAAAGTTAAGATGGTTTTGAATATTCAACAGCTAGGCTTACAGGGATGTTCTTCCTCCTGTCTAGATGCTGGAGAAATTAGGAAAGCTCCTTTGGACTACCCCAAAATATACTTTCTAACTAAACTTTAAAACAAAAAAATTCTCCGAAAAGCACATAACTCATAATAGCTCCTAATAGGTTAATTAATTTTCCTAGCAAGAGTCAATAACAATATGTTATTCCCCTTATCAACAAAGCATTTCTAATCCTTAAAAAAATCCTTATATCAGGAGCAACTAAAACCAAGTCCTTCTATTCTCATGCAACAACTCCCTCTCCAAACTTCCTGAGATGTACAGCTGCATGGACTTACTCTCACAGGGTCCTAAACCCACCCCTATATGATATTTGGATTTCAACTGGCAGTAGGTGAAGATACAAAATGACCTACTGCAGGACTGTCAAATTCTGGGGTACATGCAGGAATGTCAAATTTGAGGGCTGCACTAGTTCAAATGGGAATTATTCAGGGAAAGTCCTATGGCTTGTTTTGTTCTATAAAGGAGATCTGACTAGATGGTCACAATGACTGAATCGTTAATAAAATACCCTAGCTGGAGAATCTTTTCAGTCACCAGAACCACATTTAATTTTCTTTGTTTTGTTAGGCATGATTCACTGTCATGATTTACCTCAAATATATGTTAGGAAGTCTCCTACTTCAAGTTCTATGTGTCAGAAATAAAATGCATATGATTTGATACATTTCTTTCCCTTCCACATTAAGATTCTTGTACAAAAAGAGAGAAGTAAATAGTTTGTTTAAAATTAAAGATCTGTAATATTTCCTATTACCATTCTAGTTAGGTACTTGAATTACAATTTTAAAGCTCCCCCTCCCAAATTTCACTTTCTCTATTATGCCATAGAAGAACAATTAAATTAACAATCAGAACAAAACAAACTTCAACCTAAACCAAATCAATCAACTAAACATTAAACAAAATAAATGAGCCATGTGTCACATCCTAAAGGTCACCAAAGTAAGACTTACATTGATTTAAAAAAATGTATTAAGAAAACGTTATAAAGAAACAGATAATCATAGTATTTAAACATAGGGAGTGACTGGGCATCCAGGTTCACAGTACGGTAATTGAGAAGGAACATGTTATGGTAAAGATGGTGTAACCAACCCCTTCGGGGCTGGTGGGATTTCTGGTCCACGTAGGGCAAACTGGCAATACAATGTGCCTCCTGGCCCTTGGAAAGGGACGGGGGAGGGGGCAAGGCAGAACAGGCAACAGGCTAGGGTGAATCTGTGTATATAAAGAGCCTTCCAGGCAGGAGCAAGGTAGCAGTCTAGGTGGCCAGGCAGGGGCAAGGTAGTGGGGGGATGGGTGGCCTTTGCACAAGGCCACGCTGGCAATGTATGTTGCTCTGGTGAGTCCCGATCAGGTAGGAAGGGAGGGGGCAGGATGGGGGCACAGGCCCACATGACTCCACTGTGTCCCAGCCCAGGCCCCTGGTAGTGACGGGGCGTCCCATTGTGGAAGGAGCAGGGCAAAACCATGACAAAACATGGTGCTGCGGCTATTGCCCCCACTACAGTCGGACAAGTGTCTGGCTTCCTTGGGCTGCTTCCTTCTTTCCCTTTCCCCAGGGTACCTGGTTCTCCTAGCTCTTAGGGTTCACCTGGATACTCAGCCAGCAGGAGGTTCCAGAAGCCCTCTGCTTCATCTGGCTGTGGCAGGTCTGGTAGTTGTCAGGACCGGCAGTGTAGGGCAGCTCATCCAGGATGCAGGGTCCAGCTGCCATGTTAAATCCCTATGACTATGTCTACACTGGCAAGTTAGTTCGAATTAAGGGAGCTTAATTCAAACTAACTAAAGCCATGACTACACTAGGCTTTAATTAGTTTGAATTAAGGGCTTCCTTAATTTGAACTAATAAATTTGAATATGCTATTCGAACTAAGGGTTAATTCAGACTAGTTAATTCAAATTAACCAATGTGGCCATGTTAGTTCGAACTAATTGCTTAGTACGAACTGACCGGCCCATTGAACTCAATGCAATTCGCTAATTCAAACTAAGCAAGTGTCATGAATGGCACTTGCTTAGTTCGAACTAAATTTTTCTAGTTCGAATTAAGTTAATTCGACCTAACTAAAATTAGTTTGAATTAGTTAGTTCAAATTAACTAATTTGAACTAATTTTAGTAGGTGTAAACATAGCCTCTGACTCCAGGCTAGCTATCTGTTCCCCAAGATCCTCAGCAGAGGGCGGCTGGTTTAGGTCACAGGGTCCGGTTGCCTCCTCAGGTCGTCATGGATCTGGGCTAGCAAGCTGTTCCCCCATGTCCTCAGCAGAGGGCTGCTCCTCCAGATCATAAGGGGCTAGGGACCTCTTGGGTCCACTAGACATGGGTCAGTTGGGGCAGTTGTCCAGGCAACAGGCAGTGGAGAGCTCCAGCCAGGCCTCCTTGTGGGGCTTGCAGGACTTTAGGTCCTGGGGCAAGGCCAAGCGGTCCTTCCTCTGCAACTGCTGGGGCCAAACTGAACAGTTAACTCCCCTTCTTGACCCACCCTCTGCTTCTGGTTAGGTAGGGATGGACTTCCTGGTTCCACCTCCCCCCAGGGGATTGGCTTGCCCTCCCCACCAGTCTTTGAAGGTGGCCATATCTCCTGCAGCTTAAAGATGGCAAGTACAACCAGTACCTGAGCTACAACCTCTTGGATGGAGAAAGTCAAAAAACTATGAGTTTGAAGTACAAGAGTTCAGAAATTCAGAAACATAATCTTTATAGACAATGCAGAAGTTTTACAAGGTGCAGTGGAATGGAAGTACATATGCTAATAAAAGTTGGTTATCCTAGATTGTGTTAGTAGTGTGGTGTCAAGAGTCCATTAGAAAATACATTCCTGTTTGTAAGGAGGGAAGTCTGTGAATCTTCTTGGCGATGATTTGTAAAGGTGGTCCTTCTTACATTTCCTGATACTGTCTGTGCCTGGTGATATGTTCAATGTAGCTGTCCCTGGATCAGACACCATGAGATGGCATATCAACCGGGCATAGCGCTGTCCGACACTGCAGGCCTGCAGCATGCATTCATTGGTGGGGTCCTAGGTGCCTAAGGCCCTGACTATCAGGGTATGGGTTTGCACCTCATACCCCTTGGCTCTCACGGTGCCAGCTAAGGGATTGTATTTCTCCTCTTTCCACACCCGAGCTCTGAGAAAGGTCAGGCAAAGGGATGAATTCCATGGTTAAGTGCTCTGAGTGCACAGGTCCATTGCCAATGTCAGAGGTTTTTTTATTCTGGAAGCTCTAAACTGCAGCAATCCAGCTCAGCATCAAAACTCTAAAGATGATTTTAAAAATGTACACGTTTTCCACAAAAAAAAAAAAAAAAAAATGAATGAAATGAAACAAGTATTTTATTCCAAACTTTTTTCTGGGATTTTCCCATTTTTTCTAGTAGAATGATTATATTTTTTTCACTTTGAAACATCAAAAATTGAAAAATATTGAAGAACATGAAAACTGAATTGTCATATTGTTTAAAAAGTCACTTCTAAAAAAAATTGAAAAATGTTCTACTTTCTCTCAAGGACTGGAGAGCCATATGCTTTGGTGAGCTGTAGTCTGTAATGTGATTTTGTTGGATATTATCCGAGATATGTAGTCCTGCCACAAACATTGCTTCTCCTGCCTTCCACATTCTGCACAGTTGAAAAGGCTGAAATTATTTTAAACTATATTAAACTGCCCCCCCCCCCCAAAAAAAAAGAGCATTGATAGGTCCACAGCCTGAGGTCTCTATGTTTCAAAGCACCCTGTGAAGTAGGGGTTGTTTTTTTTCTGATAAAGACCAAAAAAAAAAAAAAAAAAAGCCTTTATACTGTGGGATTTTGTTCTTTCTTCCCTTTAGTATGTTGCCAAAACTGGAATAAAGGGTTTTGTTTTGAATTAAAACTATTGCTCTGCTTCTAAGTCCATTTCCTTTTCTTGTTTGTCTATTTAAATAACAAACTACTTCGGACTAAAATAATTTCAATCTCAAAGAGGCAAACAGACACTATTCTCCCACACTCCAAATAAAAAGGATATGCTATATGTATATAAAATTCACTTCCCTCATGTACTTCACTTTTATCCCATGACTTGATTGTCAGTGGCAGGAGGAAAGAATCAGGGCCCAGGCCTGAAACTAGTTATCTTGGTACCTCAGACTCCTTCTGTCCTTTCTTCTTCTTCCACTGACATGATTTTTTAAAAAAAGTTAATATATAAATAAATAAAATAAAATCCAAGAAGAGCTGTAGGGTAAATAAAAACTTAAAATGTTCAGATTTTGTTACAGGAGATGACTAGAGCAGCAGTTCATGTAACAAATAAGATCTAGTTAGGAGTCCTTTGAAAGCATTTCTAAATTTGGGACTCTTGGAAGAAGAATACCAATAAATAGAATGATGATGAAATAGAAGATTCTGGTTTCTTCAGAAGGGAAAAAACAAAATCAGACATCTCACAAAGAAACAGTCATGTCTGTTGTAAATAATGCTTGTTCTTCATAACAAAATCCATAAACAGGTAACATTAGGTACACAAAACATTTACATCCTTGACCCAACTGCTAAGTGAACAGTTCTGTATTTTGCTGGGTAGAAACTTCACTTCAAAACTATAATGGACTTGAATTTTTCTGGCCAGTTTTTATTTCAAAATCATAGGCTATGTCTACACTAGAAACTCAACATAGTTAAGTTGACTTAACAAAGTCAACTTAAGACGACTTAAAGTCGGCCTTGTTAAGTCGACTTAGAGAGTCCACACCAGAAACTGGCCACACAGGCAGTTGCTAGGTTGACTGAGGAGTGGTGCATTGTGGGAAGTGTGCCCTCCCTCCCCCTGCCACTCCCATAAAACAGGAAGTGAGCTCAGCACCTTCTCCATTGCGCAGACCCGACCTGCCTGTGGACAAGTGAGTGGCCGTCGCGGTGTGGAAGCTGGTAACCCTGGACTCCTACTGCTCTTTAGCCCACCAGTTTGGCATCAGCAAGGCCACCAAGTGGGCTGCCCTCCTGTAGGTCAGCAGAGCCATCAACAGGATCCTGCTAGCCTGCCTCGTCACCCTGGACAACCTGCAGGACACCCTCGACGGTCTTGCAGGACTTGGCTTCCCTAACTGCGGGGGCATCATGGATGGGACCCACATCCCCATCCGAGCCTCGGAACATTGTGCCACTGACTACAAGAAGACATCTATGTCGACTGGCCAGGGAAGGCGCACGATGCCTGCGTCCTCAGGAACAGTCCTCTGGACTGCACTGGTGCATGCAGGCAGGCACTTTCTTCCGCGAGCACACCATCACCCTCAGGGACTTGCAGGTGCCCATCCTGATCCTACGGGACGCTGCCTACCCCTTGCTGCCCTGGCTTATGAAGCCATACACAGCCAACATGGATGCCAGCAGAGAGCTGTTCAACCACCAGCTCAACAAGTCCCGCTTGGTTGTTGAGTGTGCTTTTGGCCATCTCAGGACCCATTGGAGGGCCCTCCTGATGTGCCTGCACCTCGCCGAGAGGAACATCCCAGAGGTAACCAGCACCTGCTGTGTCCTCCATAACCTCTGTGAGCTGCAGGGGGAAAGGGTCCCTCCCATCCGGGAGGCTGAAGGTGAACGCCTCGCCGCCGTGTACAAACAGCCGGACGCTGTGCCCCAGACACAGTGGGCCCAGTGGCGAGTGGTCATCATCCGCGATGCGCTGAAGGCCCACTTCGTCATTCAGGAGCGCTGAGGGGTGGGCTTCTTACCAGGCAACATCACCTCCCCCACCCGCCCAAACCAATAAAAAGCAAAAGACACGATATAACAGTCTACAGAGTTTTTATTCGGGGGGAGGGGGGATTGGGAGCTGAGGGGGAGAAGGGGTGGGAGCTTCAGGCTTTGTGGGCTTTGAGGGGAGTGTGAGGGTTTGGGGGGAAGGGGTGGGAGCTGTGGGGCTTGGGGGGAGTGCAGAGGTTTGGGGGGAGGAGGGTCCTGGGCCAGGGGCCGGTGCTAGTGGCCTGGAGCAGGAGGATCCTGGGCCTGCATTCATCCACCTTGTGTCCTGGGCCGCTGGCGACAAGGGATGCTGGGGTCCCGGGTAAGGGCACCCTTGGCAGGCCGAGGGTACCGGAGCTCCACCAGCTGCTGCAGGCATGCTGTCTGCTGCTCATGGGCTACAATCTGGCACTCAAGGGCTACAGTTTAGTGCTCAAGGGCTACAGACTGGCGCTCAGCAAGTTCAACCAGGCGCTGGAGCATCCCCTACCCGGTCCTCTGGTGGGCATCTACTTGCTCCCGCCAGGCCGTCAGGCATTCCTTGGAGTCCTTGCTGATGCGCACAAGCTCCCCAAGGTTCTCATCCCAAGACCGATGTGCCCTCCTCCTCCTCCTGGTTGGGGTTGGCGGAGTCCCAGGAGTGCCACATCTCAAGGGTGCAGGGGCTGCTAGAGAGAAGTAACAAACAGAGTTCCTCCCATTAGCTGGTACAGTGTGCAGCCTAACAAGAGCTGCTGTGCCCTGACCTTCCCCCTGCTTCCCAATTTCTGTTCTTTGGGACAGGGATCCCTTGGCATTATGCTGCCATGCTCTGCTGCCCAGGTCGGGTGCAGTGCCCATGGTGGCGAGCTGCAAGCAGCCCTGCCCTGGGGGTCTCATGTTCTCCAGCCTTGGCTTTCTCATCTATGGTCCCCCCACTCCATCACCCAACACACCACCACACTGCTCCGCTCCAGCTCCCCCCTGCTACATGGCCCACTGCCCCTCTGCCCCTGTGGGAGGTCCTCTTCAGCCCCCCCCCGACCCTGCCTGTCCTTGGGCCATGTCCCCCCTGCAGTCCCTGTCCCACAAGCATGCAGAGCTCTGCCTGCAAGGAGGGAGGGAGTGAGGGAGCAAGTACTCACCAGCAGGTGCAGCTGTTGTCTGGCGCTTTGTCCCCTTGCCCAGGTCATCTTCAGGGATCAGGTCCGAGCTGGTGGCAGGGTCCTGAGGCTGGTGGGGTGCCCTGCTGCTGGGTGCTTGTCTCCCACTCCACCACCACCACATTCTTGTCCACCGAGCCCTCCTCCTGGTCATCATCGAGGGAAAGGGGCTCGATGGAGTTGATGGTGTGGGCCGGTGGGTCGCTGCCCTCCTGCCCCAAGAAGGCATCCAGCTGCTGGTAGTAATGGCAGCTGGTGGTGGGGGCTGCCCCTGTCTGGAGCCTGTCCTCCCAGGCCTTCTGGTAGCCCTGGCAGAAGTCCTTTATTTTCACCTGCACCTGCTGGGTGTCGCAGGTGTGCCCCTTCTCTACCAGGGCCCAGGAGATGAAGGCATATACGTCGCGGTTGCAGTGACTGCCCTGCAACCGAGAGTGCACTGCCTCGTCCCCCCAGATCTCCAGGAGCTCCTGGTGGCTCCAGGAAGGGTCCCTTCTGAGGTGCTGGCTCCCCTCTGCCATGGCTGCTGGGCAGGCCTGGCCAGCTCTGTGAGGCAGAGGTGGGGGGGAGGGAGGGGGGTCAGGGCTTTGTCCTGCCTTGTGGTTGTCCAGGGCAGGCTCTTCCTTCCTGGTGCCAGAAACTCTGGGAGGAAAGTCTGGAGGCCACTGAGGTTGACTTAGCTAATTAAGTCGACCTAGGGTGTCCACACCAGATTTAGGTCAATTTAATGAATCGACTTAAGTGTTAGGTCAACCTAAAGACCGGTAGTTGTTAAGTCGATTTAAGGAACTGCTTAAGTTGAGTTAATGAAAGCCAGATGTGGACGCGGCTTTGTTTAAATTGACTTAAGCCTTATTAAGTTGACTTAATTTGCAAGTGTAGACATAGCCATAGTTCCATCAGAAAAGCTTTTCCCAGTGCTGGTTCTGCTTGGTTGCTAGTTAGGAGACTGGTGCATAGGGATCTTAGTACCAAATCTTTCATAAACAGTATTCATTTTTTAAAGAAAGAAGAAACATGAACAGCTCAGATTAAGGGGAACTTTGAAACCAGTGCATCCAAATATCTGCATGAATATGAGGACTGTAGCTATAAAAAGACTGTATTTTATCAATGTAGTTTCACAGTGCCACTAGCCAATTATTACTACTTAACATGGAAGGGTACCCAGTAGACAGAACACTAATATAATTAAGACTCTAACATGTTTTGTCTTGCTGTGACTGATTATTTTAAATGAAACTTATCCTAGCCTGATTTTGGGTAGAGACCTGGGAGTGGGAGGGAATAAAAGAAATATGCTCTCTAGATATGTTTTAAAAATGCTTACAATTTTATCTAGAGAACACCGTGATAAAAATAGTAGTTGTGCTGACAGTACTAATATTTATCTATCACCTATCAATAATATCTTAATTCCAGCCAGTTATCTTAGCTGAACCAGAGCAATTTTGGAAGATTTATATTTTCTTTAGTGAAATTGTATTCAGTATTGAGGTTTTGTGACCACATATAGGGCAGCATTATGTTGGAAAGTCATGCTGAATGCAAGTTTATTTTCTTTTTAGCTTTACACTTGATCATCTTTCTCTGCAGTCCCACAGCTGATTGTGCTGATGTAAATACCCTTCTTCTTTTGTATGGCAAGAATGATTTAGCAATATTCAGATGTCCAAGTCTGCATCAGTGAGTTGCTTTGGAAGAATTTGGTGTAAGTCTGAGATGCCACCATCAAATGATCAAAGTGGGCACCGACATATAATGTGATCCATAGTTTGCAACTAGTGTCCAGATTAACTCTCTGTGTTTTCTTTCTTTTTTCAGAGGTATAAGAGATAACAGCATCTATCAGACAATGCTCTGAAACTGTTCAGTGAGAACTATTGTTTCCACAATAGGGAATTCTTTTGTGAGGTTAGCAATGAGGTGTTGGTTCAGGACATTTATTTTCCCATGTTCCTGAGAATTGAATGATTTTAAGCCAATCCCAGAAAGGTGTATAGATGCACAGAAAAGAGAATGTGAAAGGACATCAAGTCTAGCTCCCTGTGCTGGGGCAGGACCAAGTAAACCTAAATGACCTTCAACGGGTATTTGTCTAACCTCTTCTTAAAAACTTCCAATGGTGAGGATTTCACAACCTCCCTTGAAAGTAAATTTCAGAATTTAGTGAGTCTTATAGTTATAAAGTTTTTCTTAATATCTAACCTATCTCTTTCAGATTAAGCCCATTGCTTTTGTTTTTCCTTCAGTGGACATGGTGAATAACTGGTCACCATCTTGTGTATAATAGGCCCTAACATATTTTAAGTCTGTTATGTTCATCCTCCCAGTTTCACATCAAGCCATTGATAATTACTGTTGAGTACAACCTTTCAAGTAGTTGTGCACCCACCCAGTAATAAATTCATTTAGTCCACATCTTTCTAATTTGCTTATTAGAATGTCATGTAGGATGTGTAGAATGCCTTCTATTATCAAGACAACAGAGTCCTGTGGCACTTTTAAAGACTAACAGATTTATTTATCGCATGAGCTTTCATGGGAGAAAATCCCATGAAAGCTCATGAGATAAATAAATCTGTTAGTCTTTAAAAGTGCCACAGGACTCTGTTGTCTTTCTACAATAGACTAACACGGCTACCCCTTTGGAATTCTATTATCAAGATAGTCATATCTGTTGCTTCCATCCCATCTGCTATGCCAGTAAACCTGTTATAGAAAGAAACTAGGTTGTTTTAGCATGATTTGTTCTTGACAAATGTATGCTATTTATTGTCTAATCCTATTATCTTCTAGAAATTTCCAGAGGGGTAGCTGTTTTAGTCTGTGTACAGCGAAAACAACGAGAGTCCTGTGGCACCTTAGGGTGCGTCTACACTTACAAAGTAAGTCGACTTAAACTTGCTTAAATCGATTTAATTTAATCTGCACCTACACTACATTTTTCTTAAGTCAACTTAAGGGAAATTAGTCGACTTTATAAAACCTAGTATAAAGTCGACTTTACTGGCTAAATCAACGTTATTAAGTCAATTTAGCCAATGTAAACACAGATTAGCCCTAAATTGACTTTAAATCGACTGAAAGGGCTCCAGGGCTCCCCCACTGTCCTCCCTGCCAGGGTGGCCGGCACAGGCAGAGCCTGGCGTGCCCCCCGATGGGGCAGGATAGAGCCCTGGCCACCCTGCTCCTATGCCCTGCCAGTGTCCCAGTCCTGCTCAGCCCCCATTGTACCTGGGTACAATGACCACCTAGCCCCTACAAGTCAATTTAGGTGTCCAATGTGGACGCTCTAAGTCGATTTGGCAGGGTCCCCTTTAAGTCGACTTAATTTTTTAGTGTAGACATGCTAAGTCCACTTATTTGGCCAAGTGTAGACATAGCCTTATAGACTAACAGATTTCTTCGGGCATAAGCTTTTGTGGGCTATAACCCTCTTCATCAGATGCATCTGACGAAGTGGGTTATAGTCCATGAAAACTTATGCCTGAAGAAATCTGTTAGTCTATAAGGTGCCGCAGGACTCTCATTGTTTTTATTATCTTCTAGGTGTTTACAAATGGATTGTTTTAAGAATTTGATCTGGCGTCTAATATTACTTTACTTGACATCAGTGAACCTTCAGCCAAACACTTTGCTTCAGGGCTTTTTATGAAGTGTTCATATCTACAGCTGTAATTTGTGCTTTGCTTTCTGCCAGAGAATCAGATATAGAGCAGTATGGGGCTGAAAAGGAAGCTCCCCTTCGTCCTTGAATCACGTGTGAGAGAATGCAGGGAGCACTGAATAAACGCACCTGTGAAAGAGGAGACCCCAAGACATATGTTCTATTTTTGTCTCAGGAAAAGAAAAGTGATCTGGTCCCCTGCCAGCAGCAAAAGGGAGGGAAGGAGACAGGGAGAAATATTTTTGTGCCTTCCAGTAGCCAGGGTTGGGGGATAAGATGAAGAGCTATTTATCACTGAATGGATCATAGAATCATAGAATCTTAGGGCTGGAAGGGACCTCATGAGGTCATCTAGTACAACCCATGCTAAAAGCAGGACCATTCCCACTAAATCATCCCAGCCAGGGTTTTGTCTAACCGGACCTTAAATATCTCCAAAGACGGAGATTCCACCACCTCCCTGGGCAACCCATTCCAATGCTTCACCACCCTCCTAGTGAGAAAGTTTTTCCTAATATCCAACCTCGACCTCCCCAGCTGTAATCTGAAACCATTGCCCCTTGTTCTGTCCTCTATTACTACCAAAAACAGCATAGCTCCCTCCTCTTTGGAGCACCTCTTCCAGTAGTTGAAGGTTGCTGTCAAATCCCCCTTCAGTCTTCTCTTCTGCAGACTAAATAAGCCTACTTCCTTCAGTCTCTCCTCGTAAGTCATGTTCCCCAACCCCTTAATCATTTTTGTTGCCCTTCGCTGGACTCTTTCTAATTTGTCCACACCCTTTCTGTAGTGGGGAGCCCAAAACTGGACACATTATTCCAGATGCGGCCTCACTAGTGCCGAATAGAGGGGAATAATCACATCCCTCGATCTGCTGGCAACACTCCTACTGATGCAGCCCAACATGCCATTGGCCTTTTTGGCAACAAGAGCACACTGTTGACTCATATACAGCCTCCCATCCACCATAACCCCCAGGTCCTTTTCTACAGTGCTGCTACTTAGCCGATCGGTCCCCAGCCTGTAGCAGTGCATGGAATGTTTCTGATCTAAGTGCAGGACTTTGCACTTGTCCTTGTTGAACCTCATGAGATTTCTTTTGGCCCAGTGTTCCAATTTGTCTAAGTCTCCCTGGATCCTGTCCTTGCCTTCCAGCATGTCTACCATTCCCCCCAGCTTAGTGTCATCCGTGAACTTACTAAGCATGCAATCTATCCCATCATCCAGATCATTAATGACCATGTTGAACAGAACTGGCCTCAGGGCTGACCCCTAGGGCACTCCACTCATTACTAGTTGCCAACTAGACATTGAGCCATTGATTACTACCCGCTGAGCCCATTGATCTAGCCAGTTTTCTCTTCACCTTACGGTACACTCATCCAACCCATACTTCCTTAACTTGCCAATGAGAATGCTGTGGGAAACCGTAACAAAAGCCTTGCTAAAGTCAAAATATATCATGTCAACGGTTATTCCTGCATCCACAAATCCATTCATCTAATCATAGAAGGCAATCAGGTTTGTCAGGCATGATTTTCCCTTGTTGAATCCATGCTGACTGTTCTTGATCACTCTATTTTCCTCCAAGTGTTTCAGGATGGATTCTTTGAGGACCTGCTCTACGATTTTTCCAGGGACTGAGGTGAGGCTGACCGACCTATAGTTCCCTGGATCCTCCTGGGAATATCATCCTGTACTAAAGCAACATTCTAATGGATCTTATTTATACAGTGCCATAGTGCTTCACAGCTTTAAAGAAAGAGAAAGTGTTGGCCCCTGAGACAAAGTTACCAATAGATCTCTGCAATACCTCTGATGGAATAAAAAACTTCTCAGCTTTTAAAGGTTGACTACTTACTAAGTTATAATAAACAGCTTACCCTGGTAGGACATTATAGTCTATACTGTTTAAAAATGAAACACCTTGGGTTTTGAGATTTTATGTTTGTGTGTGTGTATATATATATATATACATATCTGCCTCATTCTGTGTGAAACACCATTAAAAAAAAGAACCACCCACAGAGTAAACAATAACTTGTTTCTGGGAACAAGCATTATGATGCTGACTAGAGTGAGATTAAAAACAAACTGTGTTATTCCAAACATACTTCACTCAGTGGTTAGCTCACACCCCAATGAGTAGCTGTTTCATTTTGTTTTCTTGACATCCCTGCTTCCTTGGAGTTCACATAACCTTATGGCATACAGCATCTCACTAGCTGAGATGCCATATTGATTATAGTCACATAACATGCTTTGATATAGATTAAAAAGTTGCTTTTTTTCTCTAGTCTGAGGAGGCCAGCTTTTTAAAACAGGAGGCCTTAAGGTATACAAGCAAAAAAAAGGAGTGCTATTAAACACCTACATTCTTTTTCATGTAATTACCACACCTTTGTGTAAATAAATCCATGAACAAATGGCTAGTTAGTTACTCTGTTTCTACATGCAAATGTAGCTTATTCTGCATGTAGATGTGAGCACTCAAATGAATTTGGAGCACAGGCCTCCTGTTTAATACAATAGTGAGAAAGAGCTTTGTAATTTTTTTGGAAAGAAATAAAATAAATGCCTTGGATCATACTATTAAAATTCTGGTCACAGCTGGTATAAATAAGATGAATGTCTGAAAAATCTTAGCATTTCCTGAATCTTTCTGCACTTTCCCTAAACTCAGAGGAGCAAATTCTGATCTTGGTTTAAAGCCCAGTTAGCACCGCTGAAAATAATAGTTACTCTAACTTTGTACAGGTATAACTTTGATTACAACCTGGCCAAAATGACCAAATAAAAGTCCTTTTATCAGAGTCAACCTGTAACTGTTTTATTGTGGGGGGAGCATATTTAAAGATTCTGGTGGTGTGCACTGGGATTCAGGGCAGGGTATATGAACCCTGGCAAAAGTTGGGCCAGTGGAGGAGAGCATGTGATCTTGCATGCCTCTTCATACACTTCCCCGGTAAGACCTGCTAGTAGATATTTACTTAAACCTGTAATTAAATCTACAAATGTAATTGGGACAGCATGCAGAACCCCTGCAGTACCACCTGGGATCTGTGGAACTGCAGGGTACAACTATTTAGCTTTTCATGAGCTCTTTACTTGATTCTTGCTGGTGATATACAGGCAGCCTCTCTAGATCCTGTTATCACCCAACCTAACAACAGGTTGCACCAACTTAATTCAATAAATGCTTTCCCCAGCCATTCTCCTGTATCAATAAATAGTGAAGCCGGAGCTGGCTCCCCTGCCCAGGACCATACTGTCTAGCTCTGGTCAAAACGCCCGACGACTAAAGATTGTTATCAAGTCTGCCCTTACCTCAAAGTGGAAGAAACATGCATCAGCTTTTGTTACTGAGCAGAGTTTATCTAAACACTTCACTCCAAAACACACTGGTTAAGATAAAACATTAAAGTCTATTAACTACAGAAAAATAGATTTTAAGTGATTATAAGTGGCAACTGTAAAGGGATTGAAATTAGTTACCTAATGATATAAATATAAAATCAACAGTTTGAGTTCTACACACTAACAAGATTTGAATTAGCAACGTCTCACCCTTGTTAGCTAGTACAAGCAATTTCTTAAACAGAGGCAGGCTGGGAAATCTGGGACTCTCCTCCCCTCTTCAATGTCTTTTTGCCTTTCAGGGGCTTCTTCAGATGTTGAGTTGGGGCACAGAGAAGTCAAGTGATGACATCACACTTCCCCTTTTATAGTCTGTTTCAGTTTACTAGAACAGTCCATGCATGTGATGTTGCAACCTTCAGGCAAGCTAGAATAATTTAATAGCCCATCTCCAGTGCCTAAAAAAAAAAAAAAAAAAAAAAAAAAATCCCAACTCCTATGGAGAAGCAGTTGGAGATCCAGGATTCAGTCTGTAGGGACTCACAGCAAAGATTGCTCAGGGTTACCTTCCCCACATTAAAATATTACTAAGAACAAACATAACAATGAACTTTATTAACTACTAACTTAATAAATCTCATCATAAGTAAAGAAAATGAATTTAAACAGACCAGTCCCCACAGAAACACTCCAAGAAGCATACCCAAGAGTCTTGAAGTTTAGGGGGAGCTCACCTGAATCTCAGGTACAGTCTCTGTTCAAGTCCAAGGCTTGAGTTGAATGAAGCAGCCCCATCTTCTTCCTTGGTTGCAGAAATCTTTAGTAGGCCTTTCTTTTATCTTCTGAACCAGCACCATCCAACCAGCTTGCTGGTTAATCAGCACTCAGTCACATAAATGTGCACAAACTTTGCTACAAAATGCTCCAGAGTGAAGAGAAAACATTTTGTTGTCCATTCCTGGCTCACCTTCTCTTAATCACATACTGAGCACATGGGCTCTTCTCATGCAACTCCAGGCTGCTGCTCTCATAGCATCTGGCCACAACAGCAGCAGAAAACATTGTGGAGCATGCTCACAGCTACCACACCCAATTTCCAGAAGCTTCTGATTTTGAGCAGCTAAGTTTGCCAAGCAACACTGACCCCAGAGATCCCTTAGAGACATACTCTCTATAAGGCAGATGAGTTACAAGGTGGTGGCTGCTTCCCACTGGACATGCAGCCGTATTGCAAACATGTGTCCTACAGTGAAGTCTCACTGTTAAGCAAACCCTAGAACTGAAATCTTTCCTTAATGGGCTATTAATACATCTGGCCATGTCATTGTTGTAGCTAAAATGATGATTTAGATGTTTCCCACCTCACAACATGTTCTAGTGGCATTTACAACAATATTTTTTTGACTTCACATGCTATGATAGCACATACAATCCAACAGAATATTAATGTTTAGCAGATCAAGATTTTTTTAAATAATACCAAACAAGGCGTTCTTTGTAAAGAGCATATTGTAAGTATATGACATTAGTAAACAGAGGGTTTGGGGGGTGTTGTTTTCAGACACAGGATGTCACAGAAGCTATTTTAAAATTGCGGGCCTGTGTGATCTTTATAGTTGTCAGCAGATTGCATGGTACTTCCTTCGTAAGAATTCATAAAAGACTAAGTTACTACACAGGTAACTTATATGAAGGAAAAATAGAGGAGGAGAGACTAAAGAATTCTTCTAATGGCTTGTAAACATTTTGCTAGATAGTATGGATGCAGTGTTGGGGATTGTAGTGGGAGGTGGAAAAGAGAGATCATATAGCATAGAACCCAAATGCATTATGTTTTATTACTATCCTATATTTACTTTGTATTGTGTTTTCATGTTGGGGAAGTGATGGGGGTGCTTGGAAGTTGCAGCAGAACAGTGCACACAGTGGACACCAGACGGTCATTTTTGGATGATAAGCTTTGGCAAATATTCAGATTAACATGATCATCTGGTTTAAAGAATGGCAAATATTAAAAAAATGTACTCTATTTAGATTGAGGGGAAAAATGAACTATTTTCAAGCGTGGGAAGGCATGCAAAAAATACAGTTTTCTACAAAGTGTTTGCAGCTTTCACTGTAACAACCGTAACACTTCAATGGAAAGTGATGGAAACTCAGATTTTGGCTGGATATAATTTCAATACTGTAGCAATGCTTTTTACAGGGCCAGTGGAAAATTGGATTTTATTTATTTTAGTTAACATTTAGAAACTGTACTTATATGTATACTGAATTATGTTAAAAATAAAACTTCGTCAAAAGTTGCTTTGAAGCCTAAACTGAGGCTCCACTTTTTGAAAAATCTTGGAAGAGAATAAAGAAATTCAGAATAGCAAGACTGGGCATGGGTGCTAGAATGTACAAATGAGATCAAGGATGTAAAGTAGCTCCAGTGGTAGATGTCTTTGACTCATTAAAATAATATTTAATAACAATTAATGTTTTCATTCATCCATCGTGAACTCCTTTATAGCTGGGACCTGAGGGTAAGTATCATTTTAAATATGGGGACATAGAAGCACATAGAGTTGAAGTGACGATCCAGAATTCCCATATTAGGTTAGTGGCTCAGCCTAAGTCTCTTGATTCCAAGTCCAGAGTTCTGTCTGCTGAATCATATTGTTCTCACCATTGAAATCAATGAACCACTCATGTGCATGAGAAAATTGAAATTTGGTACCATAAATGGGTCACCAGCTTCAGGTCTATGACACTAGCAAAATATCTGTCCTATTTGTCTGTAAGTAGGGAGAAGTGTTCGGTCTGACCATCATGTTTTATGTTGAACAGATCTT
The DNA here is from genome assembly GCA_007922175.1 of Pelusios castaneus. Lineage (NCBI taxonomy): Eukaryota > Metazoa > Chordata > Testudines > Pelomedusidae > Pelusios > Pelusios castaneus. The sequence continues at coordinate 4,488,484 of ML685830.1, forward strand.
GAATATGCATATCTAACTATATAGGCCCTGGTTTCATTATATCTTTAAGCACATATATAATTTCAAGTGTGTTAAGTATATTGAATTCAACGGTACTATGCATAGACTTAGGGTTAGACATACATTTAATTAGCTTGCTGAATTGGGGGCCATAATCAGTGAAAAATGTTCACATTACTAAATTTTACTTTTAAACAACACATTAAGTCATAAACACACTTGCTAGGCCTTATTAGTTATTTTTATTGTGATAGCATCTAAGAGTCATCATGAGTAAGGACCCATTGTGCCTGGCACTGTACAAACACAGGACAAAAAAGATGATCCCTGTCACAAATAGCTTACAATTTTATTATACAAAGTCCATTCTCACAAAGTATAAAAGACAACAGGTGGATATAGACAGATGGGGGAGCACAATGAGACAGTTTTAATCAGCATTACAGGCAGTGATCTCTGCACACCAGCAGTTTAATCATAGCCATTTTTTTTTTGGTAGGTATCACAGTAAAGGAAAATTTCACAGCGATTTTGAAGGAGGTTAATGAGGTACTTTTGCAGATGTTAATGGAGAGCACCTCCCGTGTGTGAAGGCCAACATGGGAGAAAGCACAAAGATGCTAATTTGAAAATTTAACAACTGGGTAGTGGAGGCCACCATCACTGACTGATTGGAGGCAGGAGGAGTAATTGCTTTTCTCAAAGTTATACTTCTTGGTTTCAAGAGTCTATGCTGAGCCATCAAATACTTTAAATATACTTTAGCCTGTTTAATTGCTGTAGTTTTTCTACAAAAATTAGATTTTTAATCATTAAATCAACAATCTTCCCATAATCCTCATTGAGCAACCTTCTTAAACCTTCTTTAGTTATCTCTATAAACCCTGGCAATTTAATTCCACCTTGATTTTTAAAAAAAATTAATCTCACTGTATTTAATGTTGCACTATAAATGTAGCTTCTTTATGCAGTATGCTCCCCAGCAGCTGTTTTCCCTGCCGCAATTTGATTAATCATATTGCACATTATCAACTCTCACACACAGTGTTTCACACTTCATGCACTGTAGATAGAATACCATAAACTGCATTATGTGTTCAGATTCACAGTTCCATCTCTCATTCAATGCATCCCTTCACGAGCTGTATTATTAACCACTTTAATGTTGATTTCTACACTTACAGCTATCAGAATTAATGTTCACTGTTTTCACAGGGGTGCTAACCTTATTGGTTTGGCAGGATTTTATTTTAAACTGCATTTTTTCAGATTAACATATTTTAATGGCTTTAAATTGCATGAAGTTGAAACATGGCAAAAGGACTGCTGGTCTGAAAACGGTCTTGTTTTTGATACCGAAATATTGTGAATGGATCAGACCCTGATCAATCACTTATCCTATAATTTAAATATATTTTTTATAAATAATTTAATTTAGATTTGTTTTTTTAAAAAACCCTCATCGTGTCTAAAATTCAATTTAAGTACATAAGAATGGTACTGAAAAGTGGATTTGTTCAACATGCCACACACTGGGTTGTTCCTTCCCTTACGTACTACTGATGTAACTGCTGTTTGCTATTTTTTTTGAGAGAGTGCCACTTTGATAATTATAGTTAGAGGTTTAAGTCTGTCAGGATGTCCTAAATATTTTAAATAATTCTCCCCAGTTTCCACCTAGGCCTGGTATTTGAAGGGAAAAGATGACTAGGGTTTGTTTGTTTTTGTTTGTTTGTTTCCCCCCTTTGACGAGACTGTAAGTAGCAAAGAGTTATCTAGTTCCACTGGTATTTTCTTTTACTTGCTTGGTCTTAGAATTTTTTAAAAATTTTATTTAATAGTTTAGAGGAGATGTTATCTATGTATAAGTTTTCACAGAAATTCTACACAGCTTGAGTGATTGGATGCAAAAATCTAAGCTTGAGGAATTTGCATTGTTTCTATAATTAGGCCTGATCATTTCCTGTGGGGCTAAATGGGTGCTGGCTCTACTGCCAGTTTTAAGGTTTCTCTGTTTCACCTAGTTAACTTTCATCATTATTTTATCATTTAATAATTGGTTCAGTTCTTCTTTAACTGTAGGAGGGGGTGCTTAAAATCTGCAAAGTCTCATTTTGTTTGTGATGGTTCCCTATTTTATTCTCTAATGGTCTGAGTCAAAGAACAATGTACTTGGGGATTTTTTCACTGCCTTCAGTGGGCTTTGAAGCAAGGCCTAAACACTTAATATTTTTCCCTCACATTTTGTTTGGGAAAGAGGACAATAAGATTGATTTTTTTTTCCTCTCAAGCCTCTTTATACAACCTCAAACAGTTATAAGGAATTGTTATTCTGTGGTAACAGATTTACTGAATAAATTTGCACAGTCACCAGTTATAGCTTGCTTAAATTGGAAAGGGATTGAATAGAGTCTTCATGTTTACCTGATGCTAAGGATTGTATAAGGCTGACAACGTGAGCCAGAGCAAGAATATAGGGAGGCTGTGGGACAATTGCCATGTTCTTCCCTCCATAACAACCTTACAATCTACAAACACTTCCAATGAAATCTGTTCATTGTCTTCGCCCAGTGATACTGCTTCATTTCTCACCTATAATTATGGAAGTGTTTTGGTTTTTTTTTTCAAAAGGAAAAAAAAAAATTTTCCAATTGATCAATCTTCATTTCTGCAGCAAATGGTAAAGAGGGGGGAAAAACATATTGCGGGAGTTTCTTGTTAATATAAACATTTCAAGTATGGATATTAATAATGAACACCAAAAAATTGTCTTTTCATTGAGATATTGACATTTTCAAACATCCTCTAATACTAAATGGGCTTGATCCTACAAGCATTTACACATGCAGAAATTGGTGTCTTTATAGATGGAGGCTCACTGAAATAAAAATGGGAAAACTCCTGGAGTCAAGTTTCTTCTGTGTAAATCATTACATGATGAGGTTAGGGAACATTTTATGAGTGATAATGATCTTATTTAGTTTTGGAAATCTTGTTATTGAACACTCAAGTAAAATTTATCCCCAAACGAGAACTATGAAGGCTTCCTTTAAAGCTTATTTAACATAAGATCGTTTTAAAATCACTGGGGAGCATGTGTCACTGGACGCATGTGTTGAAATCAGTGAAATTTTCCTCTTACCTCTCTCATCATTCTCCACTTTCTGTTGAAGCAATTATTTAGTAATTAAAAGTATTGCAGTCAGTCCCCAAATCTTTTTTTTTTAAATCCTATTATTCTGAATTAAAGATGACCAGGTTAACAAAGGAATAGAAAACACTTATTTTTAATGTGCTCTGTTTTCAAGTATTAGAGCTTTTTACCAAGGTTCTCTTCTTGAGAAAAGAAAAGAAAACTGTTCCTGGCATGGGAACTGTTGAATTAAACTCTGAATTCTTGCAGACTTCTCTTTTAGTATGATCTATTCTCTATTCTCTGTGAGTTCTGTCCTCTTTCTCTTTACGGCCCATCCATTCCTTTTCAGAACCAAGAGTAGGACCTGTTGAATATCCCAGGAATAAATTACGGATCATTTTGGACAGGTATGGCCTTATAAAATGAGAGAGCAAACCCTAGTAAAACAATAATAGCCAAATTTGGGCTGGGTGAGGTGTGAAAACTATTTTCCATTTTTAGTTGCTTCCTGACTTCTCTAAAATAGTATGATTGCCCATATTTCAGTAGAAGAATGATAAAAAGCTCATTTTCCATTGAATTCTATAGTACATTCCCATTTTGTCAGGTTTTTGAATCTCCTGTTTAACGTAATAGTATATGAAAAACATTCTAATGTCTCTCAGGACTACTGGTATTTAAGCAAACCTTCAGAAACCTAACTTTTTATCTGTATCTTTTGTTTTATTCTGTCCCTGTGTTTTTGACATATAGAAGAGTTTATAAAATCTCATATTTACTTTTCCTTCTTTTCTTGAGCATCCCATCTGCAAATATTTAAATGCAACTCTTTTAAATGCACCGTCTTTACTGTACAGTTGTTTTTTCATTTGTAAAAAGGTTAAAGCTTATTACCGAACTGGATGTTACCACCTACTTCCTGTCTCTCATTACATGAAGCCTCTTATCTATTCACACAATGCTCTTCTTAAGGAAACTTCTAAAGTTTCATATCCAAAGTCTCTTTTCATATCTGATGGCTTTATGCCTCTGCAGCACCAGATCATCTTGTTCTTTGCTCTCTCTACAGACAGTTGTGAGGTATTAGGCGTGTCATGCCCTAACCAGGTTATTGTGCATCTTTATTCCAGTGTAGAATGGGAAGGTTTTTTGAAATCTTGAAAATTTACATGGGATGAAAAACACATTTCCTGCTCAGTTCCAACTACAACAGCATCAGTTTTGTTCTTTAATGCTGTATCAATACTTTTGCATTTTGGGAAATTCTTAATTTGGTTATTTAAAAAATGGCAATGGAATGGAAAGTAACATTCAAGGTCTTACCAGTAGGAAACACAACATCTGCCAATATGAAATAAATGTTATTATAGAGATTTTAAGAGAGAAGAATAGATTCCCTATGCTCATTTCTGTAGGGGTTTTGTATTGAAGTGTAGTTAATTAAAACAGTAAATATTTCAGTCCCTATAAAATATTCTGTCCTTCCTAACCCCATTTTAGCAATATTTTTCTTGCTGATATTCTTCCTTCACCAGAAGTGGCTTATTGCTACATCACATCTAATATACACTCTGCAAACCACAGAGGACACATTTCAGCCATGTAAATTTGGGCTCCATTAGGAAAACACTGCTTCCAAATAAACATTAGCACCTTCTCATGCTGTTTTTTGGTAGGTATGTTTAAAGTTGAAGGCTCTAATCTCATGTGAACTTCTGTTCAACTGTGAGCCAAAATATTTCTCAAGTTTACTATTGCCCACATTGGTAATATTTGCAGGTGTCCAATGTTCTGTGCAGTCGTCATAGATTGTCTCACTCCATTAGTTTTAATGGAGCTAATTCTCTGCTGTCCACCTTAGGAGATAGGTAGCTCAAACAAACTTCTTTGCTATCTCATTCTAAAAACAAATGGAGATCTAGCAAGATGAAGGAAGTGCTAAAGCACTCCAGCCTATTTTTAAATTTGTCACAGTACAAAAATCTTGTCTAACAGTATCTCCCCATGTATACACTGAACTTTTAAATTTAGCCTTAATAATACAGTTAAACTTTAACGATAGCCACTGACTTCACTGCCGCTGGAAAAAGCAGGACTCAATCTGCAGCCCTGGATATAGAAAGGTACAGAATAGACAGCCAGATGTTCCTTCCAAAACAGAGGAATCCTTGCATGATGTAGAGTTGGCATAGTGACCTTGTGACAAGTGCTTCCCCCACAAACACTGTGTATTGGACACACCATGGTTGGAAGAGTAGAGCATATAGTGCACAAACTAATTATTGGACAACAGAGTGGGTGCTTGGGTCACTTTTAAATTATACAGTGTGGGATTGGGGAAGCAGAAAAGTTGCTTACAACTAACTTTTCACCCATTCTTGACTGCACTCTGAACAGCTGAGGGCTGAGCCTATAAAGTTGGAGGTACAAATCTGTCATTTTTTGCATGAAAGTATAAAGCTAATTTTTTTAAAAAACCCATTACACTTTTATAACTAAAGAAAAGTACAAGCCTTTGGCAATCTGATGTCACATTTCTGTTCATAGAAATTTATACTAAAATAAAGAAACATGGAAAAAATTATCCAACTCATAAAAATGCCAATACTGGGCCAGACCAATAGTCCTTCTAGCACTTGGCAGATGGTTCAGAGGGCAAATTTAAGTGATCCTGTTGACCAATCCCAAGGTCTAGTATTTGGAGGTTTAGAGACACCCAGAGCATCAGCTGGCACACTTGATCATGTTAGCTAATATCCATAGATAGACGTATTTTCCATGAATTTATCTTATTTAGCCCTCTATCAGTCTTGTGATTTTTGTGGAATATAAACACAAGGAGGCTAGAGAAATTTGGACAATGTTTTTGTAAGAAACTGTCAATTTTTTTTAAAAAAATCACCAAATACTGCTTTGTCTGAATGCACATCCATAGCAACTCAGTTGTTTGGTATTACCAGATTAAAAACAAAATCTAGAAGCTTCCAGTACAGTAGAACCTCAAAGATATGAATACCTCAGGAATGGAGATTTTTTCTTAACTTTGAACAAAATATTATGGGTGTTCTTTCAAAAGTTTACAACTGAACATTGAGTTAATACATCTTTGAAACTTTACAAGAACAAAAATGCTGTTTACTTTAAATGAAAAAAAAAGCACAGAAAGAATATCTTTAGCTTGTCAATATTTTTTTAAAATTTCCCTTTTATTAGTAGTTTACATTTAACATGTTACTGTACTGGTTTTTTCTCTGCGGCTGCCTGATTGCGTACTTCTGGTCCCGTGTGGGGTATGTAGTCGACCACTTTTTAACTCTGATGTTCATAACTGTGAGGTTCTACTGACCTAAAAATTTCCAGAGGGGTAGCCGTGTTAGTCTGTGTACAGCAAAAACAACGAGCGTCCTGTGGCACCTTATAGACTAACAGATTTTCTTCAGAATAAGCTTTCGTGGGCTATAACCCTTTGTCAATGCATCTGACGAAGTGGGTTATAGCCCATGGAAGCTTATACCGAAGAAAATCTGTTAGTCTATAAGGTGCCACAGGACTCTCGTCATTTCTACTGACCTAAGTTAACTTAGCTTGGAACGTAGTGTTATGGGAACCTCCTATTGTCTGTAACTTAAGTTTGAAGAATCATCCAAAAGTGTTGTTTGTATGAATCTGTGGACATCTCCGAGTCAGTAACCCATTAGGCCTACTCAGATATTACCACACTAAAGCTCATCCACATTAGATAGTCTCTACCTAATTGATACAAGGCATGTGCAGGCTAAACAAAAAGGATATGTATGGTTCAAAATGAGACTGGAGAACATAGTAGTTTGAAAAACATTTCCACAGGTCTTTGGGTTAGTACAAATTTATTTAAATTGTTAGGTAAAAAAGAGAAGCTGTTACTGCCAGCGTCCAATACTGACTCTAAATTCTTCATTGGAGTTTGGGAACCAACTAGTGAGTAGTTCAGGGCTTTAGGGAGAAAAGGTGATTTCTCTCTATGAATACCAAAGACTAATAACAACCTCAAGCCAGCACACAGATGATAGTGTTCACTTAACCAAAAGGCAGTATAGAGAATTGTGTTATTTGTTTCTTTTCCATTTGGGATTTTTGTCGGAGGTAGAAGTGCCTGCAAAATTTATTATTCCTCATTAGAGAACTGTAGTGCAGGTGCTGCATTTGTAATCAGGACACAGATGTCTTGAGGCATTTTAAATCTTGACTACTTTCCATTCTGTACAATTATCTTATTATTTACTATCCCAGAGTAACAAGGCTATAGCTTTTGCTTCCTGTACAAGGAAATGCTTATTTTACTTGTTCCTTGAAATATTGAGAAAATGTGTTCCAGTATTCCCCAAATTTGAAGTTTGTATATTGCCTAGGTCCCAATATCACTTTGCATTTCAATGTTTTGCCTTGTGTGTAGGTAGTCCAAAGATAAGTGGCAACAGTCCTCCATACTTTAGACTGTTTTCTATACTTTGTGATAATTGCTGTGACTTAGAGGCATTTTGATAATAAAAACCCATGATGTATTTGAAGAGGGAGAAAGACACTTGGGTGAGGTGTTGTGCTATACCTGTGATAGAATCCTAGGCTATGTGTACACTTGTAAAGTGTTGACACTTTAAGTCGACCTTGTTAAGTCAACTTAACAGTAGACATAGTCCTTCACACCGGCTTTAAGTCGACTTAATGAGGTCGACTTAGCGCTAGTCACCATCCACACTGGCTTTAAGTCGACTTAATTAATTTATTCTTCTGCGCAGAGACTGTCCTATTTGTCCAATATATAAGGCAGAGGGGCATTTCCGGCACATGATGGCATAAATCACATTGGTGGATGAACAGGTGAATGAGCCCTTGATGGAGTAGGTGGTTCGATTTGGTCCTGTGATGGTGTCTTCAGTGTAGATATGATGGCAAAGTTGGCCGCGTGGTCTGTTGCAGGGATATGTTCCGGCTTTAATGTTTCTGTTCTTTGATCTGTAGTTGCTGGTGAGTATCCTTTTAAGGCTGGGGGGGGGGGGGGGCTGTCTGTAAGCAAGGAGAGGTCTGTCTCCCAAGGCTTGAGAGCGTGAGGGATCATCTTGTAGAATAGGCTGTAGATTTTTGATGAAAAAAAGAAAAAAAACCCAACAAAATGCCATTGGTCACCACCTACAACCCCCAAGTCAGACCTCTTCAACACATTATCAAAGACCTACAGCCTATTCTACACAATCTTCCCATCTTCAAAGCATCTGACGAAGTGGGATTTTCTCCCACGAAAGCTCATGCAATAAATAAATCTGTTAGTTTTTAAAAGTGCCACAGGACTCTGTTGTTTTTCTGCAATAGACTAACACCAGTAAACCCCCGATTCTCTAAAGAATCACCCAGCTCAGTTCCCGGGCTCCTGCTGACAACAGGAGCAGCTGGGGGATCGGGGGGG
>ML685830.1:4497459-4523233 GCA_007922175.1 Pelusios castaneus
CTCCGCTTCGAGCCGGCCCCCCAGCTCAGTTGCCGAGCTCCGCTTGTGAGCAGGAGCGGGGGCGCTTAAGCGCCGCGGCTTCTGCTGAGAGCTGGGGGATTGGGGGCGGCAGAGGCTCCCGTGGAACGTCTGCCGCCCCCCGAACCCCTGGACTGAGCTGGGGGGCCGGCTCCGCTTCGAGCCGGCCCCTCAGCTCAGTTCCAGCCCCCACCCAGTCTTCTTGTCCCCCCACCCCTCTAACCCAGCCACTCTCCTTGTTTCCCCCACCCCTCTAACCCAGCCACTCTCCTTGTCCCCCCCACCCCTCTCCAGGCCTCCCTCCAGCCCCTTCCCAGACCCCTTACCTGGCCGGAGGCTTGGAGGTGGAGGGACGGCCGGCAGAACGGCTTCTGGGCCTGGCCGCTCCGCCCTGAGTACGCTCTGTCTGAGCGTGCTCAGGGCGGGATATTTGAATCTCCCCAGCCAGGCCAGCAAGACGTGGATTCAGCTGCTGCGCGCGTACAGCTGTGATGCGTGCGCAGCTGCGTCCCCGCCGTGCATATATACAACTCTCGTTTAGTTATATAGATGGCTACCACTTTGGAACATAAGTAGAACTATGGCACTTGGGGACGAGAGTTGAGGAAACATTTTAACTCACCCATAAGAATGGTGGCATATTGCTGGGTCATGTGGGTACCCATAACAGTGCCACTGACTTGTAGATAGAAATCATCTCCAAATCTGAAATGGTTGTGGGAGGGTACAAAGTCACAAAGTTCAGCCACTAGCTGTGCTTTGCCATCAACTCGTTAAGCAATCTCTGGTTTCCTTTGACACACTTCTGGCTGGGGGCAGAAACATTCAGGACAAAGCAATTCCAGCTGTAGCTACAGAACAGTAAGGGGTTTTTGATACCTCGTGTTCTATATAGCCTTGCTCATAATATAGGATTTAGCTTTACTCAGGTGCTTATCAATAAGGGTGCGTCTACACTAGTAAATTAGGTTGACTTAATCAGTTTTAAGTAACTTAATTTACTCTGCATCCACACAGGAGTTTCCTTAAATCGACTTAAGCTGCTGCTTAAGTCAATTTAAGGAAATTTAAAGTTGACTTAATAAGACCTGCTTTTAAGTCGACTTTAATGCTTAAGTCGACTTCTTAAGTCGACTTAAGCAGTGTGGATACCCTAAGTCGACTTACAGTGTAAGTTGACTTAGGGCAGGGGAAAAAAGGAGCCCCTGCTCCCTTCTCCCCAGGAAGCCGCTAGCGGCTTGTCATGGGGAGAGCCAGTCCTGGCTCCCTTCTCCCTGGGACCGCTCCCGGGGCTCCCTAGCAGCTGGAGCATTGGCAATTGCCGGCACAGTGCTCCAGCTGATGGGGAGGGCCCCGGGAAATCCCTAGCAGCTGGAGCATGGTCCCAGCCAGAAAGGAGCTACGGGGCTCCCTTCTAGCTGGGACCGCCGGGACTGCTGGGGTCTGAGCCAAGTCGTTTGGGCCAGAAGGGAGCTCCCCACTCCCTTCTCCCCCAGACTGCCCTGGAGATTGCTGTTTTGGGGAGAGCCAGCCCCATATGGGGACGAGTCCCCGTAGCCGAGGCTCCAAAGGAGTTTCCCTACCCCTGGACCTAACTAGTCGACTTAGAGAGTCTAGTGTAGACTCTCTAAGTAGACTTAGTAAGGCCAGGTTTAAGTCGACTTAAGAGTCCTGTGTAGACTCTCTAGATCAACTTAAAGTTGACTTAGTAAAGTCGACTTGGTAAAGTCGACCTAAATTTCTCAGTGTAGACATAGCCTAAGATACCATGCATTGAGCTTTCTCTTTTTAAAAACCCAGAATAATTTGAACAACCCTTTTGATCTGTATAGGTTTCAGAAGACTCCTCAGAGAGCTCAAAGGGCTGCAGTGTGGCCCAGAATCTCTGAAACATACATCATTGTGTTTCTGACATACCTCTAGTCCTGCCCAGCCATGCCACCCATACTAAAGGATTTTACATTGGAACTGTAAGAAGGCAACTTTGTTGCCCTTACAGAGAACCAGCACTGGAGGAATCCTCCTTAAATTTCAGGACCCCATTATGATGCTCTGACCTTTAACCTGACCTAAAATGGCTGGACCTTGAGCAAGGATCTCACCTTATGTGTCTCTGCCCTATTTGACAAATACACCGTGCAATTTCACTGACCTCCGGGGGGGCTCAACATTGTACAGTATCACTTGTGCTCAACTGACCTAAACACGACATATTTCAAACTATTAGGAGGAACAGGAAGATTTACATTTGTTTCCTGGCAGATTTTGAAAATGGATTTAATTTTTAAGAAAATTATATTTTAAAACTACTCCAAAAAACCCCCAAAAGATTTAAAAAAAAAAAAAATCTCTTACAAATCATCTACAATGAGTCATGGAAAAGGAATAGTTTCTTTTTGCAAAATGCAACAAAAACTAATAAGACAGAAGGAAATGCCAATAACCATGTGTGATCTTAACAAGGATTTGGTGAAAGTGTATGAATTCAGCATGGATGATTTAGTTGAAAATTAATGGCCTTGTAGTGGAAACAAAATGTGTGGCTTGGGCCTGATTTCAGTTATGCCAGTCAAGGAAACAGACAGAATAGCAATCAGATTTATCACACAATTGATGACATCAGGAGGATCTATTCCTATACCTGTACATTTTACAAACGTAGATACATTTGTTTTTAATGAAGCAAGTTTGTTTTCTTTTTAAAAGTGTATATGTAGTGATATAAATATTTCTCCCCCAAATAACTGAAATCATTGCACAAACATTTTAATATGCTTTGAGGGAGGTAAGTGTTATCCCCATATTTTAAGCAAATAAAGAAAACCAAAATGGTAAAAAACCTGCACAAGACTATGCTACAAGTCACTGGCAGAGTCAGGATTAGATATCAGGAGTTCTTGGTTTTTACCCCACCAATTAATCCACTAGACTGTGCTCTCTCTGAAAAAAAGTGACACTCAAAAACCCAATGTTACTTCATGGGCCATGTTTCAAAGGCACAGATTCAATATTTACATGCCACACTTTGATATGAGGAAAGATAACTAGAAAATTAATTCTCTATTAAATATTCTACACTACATTCATTTGTATATAGGTCAGCCTACTGAATAATGCATGCTGCCTTGTACGTATTAACATAAGGCTCTTGGAATCTGCCTTTTGATCAATTAAGTACATCTTGAAGCCCAGGAAAAGAAAAGATTTAGTAGCTACTGTAATAGACTTTTCAAGAACGCTTTTGGGGGAAAAATTAATGTACTTTTCAGTACTTTTTTGATTTCTGCAGATATTGACTGGTTTGAAATTTAGCTTTATGATTTTGTGATTGCTTTTTCCATGATCTGATATGCTGAAGAAAAGCTTTCACACAGTTACGTTTGAACAAGTATATGGTATTAATGATTACCTGCTAATTATAAATGTACAATATCAAAAAAATACAAAATTTATTCTACTATAGATTTGAAAGGGGAATGCTGAAATATAGAGAAATTCTGCACAAATCACTAATCCAGTTCTGAGAACTGTGCAAGTGCAGCACTGACTTCTGTGCAGGTGAATTGGTTGGCCTAGGTGGTTCTTATTAAAGGATTAAAACCTAACAAAAATCACTTCTTGCCCCCTTTGCTCATGCAAATAAGCCTAACGAAGTCAATAATATATTTGGCCCAAGCAATAACATTTTTGAGATCTACTGATGAACAGCACTGGGAAGAGCTACCTAGGTATTATTGTTTGCTTGCTAGTATTTTTTGCGGGGAAGAAGAAGCGGGGGAGGGGGAGGGGGAAGGGAGGGGGGGAGGATAGCTTCTGTAAATAGAAAAATCTGATTAACCAGTAAAGATGAGATTGAGGATTCTTCTCACAAGCCCCAAATAGATGGACACTACCACAATAGGAATCTGGAATTAAATAGCTTACAACGCTGACCTTCACATTTTCTGCAGGACTAACATCACATTGAGTGAATGGAGAAATTCAGAATACTTGGATTACTACCTTGTGTGTGCGGCCAGGCAGGATAGGGGAGTCAGTCTGCTTGCTGGCCAGAGGGGTGAATAATTCTGAACTTCCAAGCCTCTAGAGTGCCCTAGGGAACGGACTGTATGCACTGTAAATAAAGGCGCATGGGTAAGTGTAAAAAAAAAAAAAAAAAAAAGCTGAAGAGTCCTTTGTATCAGGGTAGCAAAACCTCAAAGGATCAGGAGGGCCTGGCTTATGTAATCCTTCACAAGCCTTATCAAAAGAACGCTGAGGGCAGATATGGGCAGATGCGGTTGCTCTCTATCAATATATCAAAGGGATAAATACCAAGGAGGAAAGAAGTTATATAAGTTAAGAGCCAATGTAGACACAAAATCAAATGGATATAATCAGGTCTTTAACAAGTGTAGGTTTGAAATTAAACTAAGATTTCTAACTATCAAAGAAGTGAAATTCTGAAGCGGCCTTCCAGGGAACCAATGGGGACAAAAAACTAACCAACTTCAAAACTTAGGTTGGTAAGTTTATGGAGGAGCTGCTATGATGAAACTGCTTATAATGTCATATAGGCAATCTGTGACTGCTAGCAGAAAATATCTTCAATGTCTCTGATGATGGGATACTAGTTGAGGGGGTCTAAGTTACTACAAATAATTTTTTCCCAGATGCCTGGCTGGTCAGTCTTGTCCATATGCTCACAATCTAACTAATGACCCTATTTGGTATCAAGAAGTAATCTTCCCCTCGGTCCCATTGGCACAGACTCTGGGGTTTTCCACCTTCTTCTGCAGTATGGGACCTGGGTCACTTGCAGGTTTAACAAAACAAACAATGAGTCCTGTGGCAGGTTTAAACTAGTGTAAATAGTGGATTCTCTGTAACAAAGGCCTAGTCTACACTGCCACTCTGGGTTGATGGGAGATACGGAATCTTCGTACTGTAGAATGTGTATCTCCTGGTGATTTACTTACCCTCCCTTACCATGGCGTCTTCACTCAACTGCGCTGATAGGAAACGTTCTCCATTTGATGCAGCATTACTCTTCTTTGAGGAGGGCGGACTTACTGCATCGAACGGAGAGCACTTCCGGGATCAATTGAGCAGGCTGCTCAATCCCGGTGCATTGATCGGTGGGATCAGCACAGCAATTTCAGTGTAAATAAGCCCTAAGTCTTTAAATCGTGATTTAAGGACTTCAGTAATTTATCTTAAGTGAATGGGTGAGGTTCTAGGGCCTACAATATGTAGAACGTGAAGCTAGATCATCATGATGCTTCCTTCTGACTTTAAAGTCTATGGGTACGTCTACACTGGAGGCTCTGTTAAGTCATCTTAACCAAGGTCGTCTTTATATCGACTTAAAGTCAACTTTGTTAAGTCGATTTAGAGAGTCCACAGCCCTGCGTCCACACTGGCAGGTGCCAGGTCGACGGAGAAGTGGCCAGGAACTCTGCGAGGGAGCCTGGAGGCCAATTAGGTTGACAAGGGCTATTCCCTGTCCACACTGGATTTAAGTTGACTTAAGGAGGCTCTTAAGTCGACTTAATAAATGCCCAGTGTGGACGTAGGAGTCTGTCGGTTAACTTAACCTTCCTTAAGTTAACCTAAGGTTCCAGTGTCGACATACCCTATGAGTCTAGGTGGCAGTTAGAGCTTCCATCTGTTTCTCTGTGCTTCTCTACTCATTTCCCATGCCCACACAGCTCCCCTAGTCAGACAATATCCAGAAAAGCCCTTTCCTCACATTTTTTAAAAGCCTGAGTGGCCTTGGATGTGCTTTAGTTTTGATTTGGAGACCCATATTATTTCAAAAACTAAAACCATTTATGTTTCTATTTTAAATGAAGGGTGTAAGTTACACCCACCAGCTTCAACCTGATTTAACACAACATATAATATTATCGCAATGGTGAAACATTACATGCTTTAAGCCCCGAGTTAGATCTTGAACCTTCTTGCTACTTTTTACTTACTAATATAATGCACTACAGTGGCTGTGAGGCCAAAGCCTTTAGAACACATGGATTCTGCCTACAGTCTTCAAAATTGTTATAATTTCAGCAGAAACTGTTGTATTCAATTAAATTCTCATTTTTAAACCCCTTCTGAGTTCAACTCTGGTGCAGAAGCAATATCATAGTTAAAACATATTAAAAGAATTGGAGTGGAGGGTATATTTTTTATAACTGCAAATCAATTAGAAAGCACAGCAAGCACTGTTTCTGCAATAGGCTGGCCCAGTTGTAATTATGTCACCACAACTGGAATCTGAACTTAATTCCTTGCGTGACAGAGGCAGCATGCCTACAATTGCTGGGAGGAAGGCAGGGTCTTTCATTGCTCAAGTCGTTTCTTCATTTTTTTTTTTTTAAGTGGGAATCTGATTAGCTTTTGAAGGAACCTTTTGTAGCCTTCCTCAAATAGAATGGGATATTATCCAATAGTGTTTTCACAGCACAAATTGGCCTGTTGCATCTCACTCTGCTCACCTGGACTTCAGTTTGCTCTCCTAGGGTAAGACTTAAAGGCTTATAGACAAATGTCTCTTCCTGCTATATAAATGTGCTTTGCCTCTCAGCAGAACTACTAATTTTCTTAGAGCTTGTTTTATATTTCCTTAGCCATTAAAACTCTACATCTATTACAGTGCAGATTGCATCTCTATGTGATGTAGACCATATGGGCTTATGTGTTCCCAATGAGATATTCAATGCATCTTGAAAACAAGTTATGATCATGGGACAAAGAATTATTTTTAAAAAGACTACATATAATATTTTTAACCTGTCTGTTACCTGATATCCTACTCATAGCCATCTGCTTTTTGATATATGACACCTCCTATATCTGACACTGGATATTCTGACATGTGACTTTTGATTCACCCTGGTAATTGTTGGTATTTGATGCTTATCACATTAGATCTAATATTACACTACAAATACTGCTAAAGAAGCCCAATTTCAAAGTGGTCATTCTCTGCCCCAATTACAAATATTGTCCTAATTTGTAATGTAGAATAGACTTTAAAAGGTCAACTGAGAACCTGTCTACTTTGAGGGAGGCTTATATCTTTTTGAAGCATTTTGATACATTCTACTAAACATTTTTATTGCTTGTCACTTCACTAAAATTATAGTTTCCTCTTGAATAAGATTTCAGAATTCCCGTAGCAACTGAACACTTCAGTAGCATCATATCAACAAGCTAAAATATAAAATATGTTTCAGCTTGGGGAAAGATTAAAGAAGTAAGGGGTAAGTATGTAAACAAATCATGCTGAAAAGGGATTCAACTAATCGCCTTGTAGTTAAGTATTAATTTAATGAAAAGAATACAAGGGGAGTTAAAATGATTTCTGAAAAATACTCCTTGAGGGACGGTTAAACAATTAGCCCTTGTCTAAAGAAGCACCTCAAAGTGCAGTAAGCCCGACATTGCTGACAATGATTTTTAATGACCAAACATAAGCACCAACCTTTACACAAAAGGTCCTGTGAAAACCCGTGTTCGTAAAAGATAAGAATAGCCTCACATTAAGGAATGGTGTTCTCCAAAACATTCTTACTCAAAGAAAAATAAAGATTATGTTAATTAATTATTTAGGATGCTATGCATATGCTGAATTATGGTAGTAAAAATGGAAAATTGCTGAATGGTAAAAGAATAGGCTGTGTTTTATTAGTTGAATGTTAGTAGTTCAGGACAACATATGTTGAATGGTAAAACGATAATTGAGTTGTATTGGTGTAATATTAATGACTTATAATAAAAGAATCCAGAATGAAAAACAAATTATGGATGTTTCAGTACATGAATAATTGGGAACGTGGAATGTTTGATAACACTGAAGGACAAATTAATGTATAAAAATAAAGATCAAGTTCCTGATGACCCATTTGGAGAATACTGGTGCAGCGTCCAAGATGACCATCATGAAGTGGAGAGCTTCCTGATACCCTGGAAATTGGTAAAATAGCCCCTTACCAACTCCTTTTTGTCTGTTGTGACAATGACTCTACCTGAATAGTTATAAATAAAGGCAAATTGGGTAGACTCATGCCTCTGTTTCCAACCTTACTCTACAACAGGTCAGTGCAATGCAACAGTCAACACCTTCTTTATAGACTTACTAGAAAATAGAGGTTGAGCCATATGAGAAGGTCATCTGTGGAATAGCTGAGAAAAACCATATCAGTATAATTTGATTAAAAACATACTCCATGTCAAACAAAATGGCTGTTACAGCATTCAGATTACTAATATATTTTATGCCAAAATTAATTCCAGATTAGACTGATGTATGTGAAATTACATAAACCTCATCTAACAAAAAATATTTTAGGTTTTTTCTAAGATTTCAACCACCACGACCTATTTCTTTCCTTCTTATTTTCCTCCTTTATTTTGAATTGTCCACTTCTCAGTCTTTCCTTTCTTCCTGTAAGGTTTATTAACTTTAATTTTTCTGGGAAAAAAATGAACTACTGTGACAGTAAAGCTCAGGTGAACTGCAGTAAAAATAGAGTTACATTTGGGTAGAAAGAAATCTTTTAGCTATTCCGTATCATATAGTAAAATAAAATTGAGATTTCTTATTTTGTAAATATGGTTAAATTTTGTAGTTGTGTAACTGGTCTGTATCGTAAGTATTGTAATTCATCAGTGTATAATGGGAAATCCCTAGCAATGAAGTTTGGCTAGACTTTTCGTCTTCCAGTGCTTCTTTTTTACATTATATATGGCAAGGTGAGTGTTCAAGCATCAGTCTTCATTAAAAGCCTCTACATTTTATTAGGTGCTATATTTGGAAAGACCCAGGTTTGGGAAAAGAATTCTACCAAGTAGTTCATGGGATTAGGCCTGCTGGCAAACTCCATTTACCCATCATTCTGTGGAGGATTACAGATCAGAGATGGCCTTCTATGGCATTCCTGAATCTCTCATTGGAGGACAGGACAATCTCCCTATCTCCAGTGGCACTAAGTGGGCACATCTTGGGCTGCTGAGAAGCTGAGTGACTCACCTAACCCCAGGAGGCTGGGGACCAACTTGCTAAGGAGTTCCATTTGACTATGATATCAGTTCCAGTCTTTATGCCTTTTTTCATCTGATGTGAGTTGTCTTTTTGGCTGCATGCATGTATATCTCCGCATATGTTTTCCCTCAGGATTAGCGCCCCCTTAATGGGGATTCATTTATACCCATGCATTATCTGAACCTTGGCTCGTACATAAGGCAGGAACTCAGCCCCATTGCCCTGAGCTGAGTGTTTTGGGTTACCTTTGATGCTAGCAATGTGTCTGCTGGTCAGCTCTGCATGGGTAGTCTGAAATAATACTCATGATCAAAGAAACTGACACAACCATGGATCTTTGTAGAAACGAAAGGTGCCAGGTTAGGCTTTATTGCAACATAGCAGAATGGTAAGTGAAGATATACTGACAGCATTCATGCTGTTAATGCAACAGAACAGCTTAACTGATGGCAGGACTTTCCATCACCCACTCAGCCACATGAAAGCTGATCTCTCAGACCGACTATTTTATATACTGCTCAGACCAATTGCTTGGCCCCTTTGGCATAAAAAACTACTCTCTTTGGTGTCAAAAATTACCTTGATTGTTCTATGCATCCCTTTCTTAATGCCACCCATTACTTTGATTGGTCCATGCACCACTAAACATTTCCATCCATCAAGGTATCATTATGCAGTTTGGGCAAAACACCCCTTCTTATCTCTCTGGTTCTAGGCCAACATGACATCTTTGTCTTTGAGGCATACTATTCCACTCTTATGAGTTTCAGCTTACTTCTTGCCAATTTATTTGAAGTCACGTCTTTAAAACTTGACTCCTACCAACTTGACCATTTTTCTAGCTTAGGCCTACAGTTTTGGCCTACTTTACTAGGCCTTGGGCCTCATTCCTGGCCTTCTCTACTGAGTCCATTTATTTTAGTATATTACTACCTCTTACACCTTCTTTTTGTTTCAAAAGCTGTTGTGAGTAAAATAGATTATCCACAACAGTTAGGGGTCAGGATGTTGAACACTGGGATTGGTTGCTTTAACTCTAAGCAGGTGCTGTGGTGGTGTAGAGAAGGAATTTTACCTTTACTGAAGGCTGAACAGGCAGTTGCATGAGGATTTTTTGGTTTTATTTTTTGCATTTCCCAAAGCACTCAGGGAGCTCAATTTGAGGAGTACTGAAAAACAGAAAATTACTCACAAATTGTAGGACAGGTATCTAGTGTAATAATGGTGATAGAAAGAGCAATTTTCCTCTCCCTATCCCAGTCATCTGTACAAGGCTGAGAGGAGACTTGACCTGGAAACTCTGCTCTTAAATGACATGTGGTGGAGGATTTCTAAGCTGAGTATACATTGGGGCAGCCTGTTAGGACCTAATACTAGAGAAGAATAGATATTATGGGTAGCATCCCTTTATATCTGGTGACCATTTAGAGATTCTGAAATGAACCCAGTTTTTCTGCCAGACTGATGACGAGCTAAGTGTATTTTTTGACAGTTCTGCTGTATGTTCTGTTCCATATGCTTACACCACAATCATTGTGATTTTCTTTCCTCAATATATATATATAATGTATGTGCAAAAAAGCACTGATCATACAGGAAAAAAGCTTGAATGCATTTGCCCAGAATGGGAACAGTAATCATGTGTATGACAATAATTTGATGCACATAATGCTTTGAGCTGCTAATGTGTACTTGTAATACACAAGTACCAGTCTTGTAATTAAACCTGAATGTGCATAAATCATTATCTCATCACTTAATAGAGGTGAGATTGATTGTTGGCCAACAAACTTTTCATAGACAAGGTAAAAAAAATCTTGCAATAAGACTTCAGGATAAAGAGTCCCATAATTCTTCAGATAGTTGAGACTTCACTCTGGTGACAATTGCAAACTTATCTAGATTTATCAGGCTGAGATCATTTTTTGGTCTTTACAAAAGCTGAAAGCATACCAGTGATTTGAATGCTATCAAACTCTATTGTTCTCAGTTTCACAGCATGTGGGCTAGCTTTCCTACATCTATGTAAAGGTAGATCTACTTATAAAATGGCTTCTGGGTTGTGGAGATAAAGGTTGGGAGACGGGAGATTAAAACGACATGTCAGCCTCACACAATAATCCATATCAATATGGTCTCTGCACCCCTCAAGAGTGAACCTGCTAGATGTGTATTGACTTAGCAGCCTGCCACTGAAAAGCTCTTCACTGACTGTCAGACCTAGCGCAAACATTAATCTTTCAAAAATGTACAGATCAGCAAGCTGACTGTTGCCCATTTCCTTTATAGAATGTATTTCCATGATAAAAGGGGAGATGTGTTTTTCTTTATTTAGTTTAACAGCTCACTGAAATAGCTCTCCCAACTAACACCAAATACTTTTCATCTGATGTCAAGTACCTGATTGTGATTAGCTGTTTGCTGCTTTGTATGTTAATAGAAACCCCCTAAAGAATGGCACTGGCACAAATAACACAATTATGGACAGGAAAAATCAGAAAGGCCAAGGCACAAACCAAGATCAAACTAGCTGAAGGCATGAAGGGTAAAAAGAAATCATTTTTCAAATACATTAGAAACAAAAGGAAGACCAAGGACAGCATAGAACCGATACTTAACAAAGAGGGAAAAATAAGAACAGAAAATGTAGAAATGACAGAGGAATTAAATGATTTCTTTGATCCACCAGCGAGCACCCTCAGTCCCCAGACACCCCACCAGAAACTCCCAATCACCATAGACTCACATCCATCGATTTATCAAAGAAATGGATAGGTCCAGCCTCATTTATTCACACCCCCCTAAAGTCCACACAGCTTTAGGTAAAACAAACATTAGTTTATGATTAGAATATGATTTTAAGTGAGTATATAGCAAATCAATGCTGAGTCATTCAATAAAAGAGTCAGGAGTTTCCACAAGTAAACACTGTAAAGCACATGCTAAACTAATAACACTATTACAATTTATGCTCATCTCACCACCCAAGTCTAGCTGTGATGGTTTACAGCTGTCTTTATTTCTAGACAGGGCCCAATCGTTCTTGTAGATATTTCAAGATGGAGAGTCTCTGGTAAAAAGCCACAGCGTCTCTCAAAGTGTCTGCATTCCTTTTCCAATCCCCTCAGCTCCAATCCTCTCTGTGCTACTGTGTGATTGTCTGCCTTCTACCTGAACTAGGCAGCTAAATTTACATTGCCTTTGTCAGGTAATTCTCCAGCCTCTGTGCTAGAGGTAGTCCTGAGGGTCTGTTCTATGTAACATGCTTCAGATCTGTACACATACATGATGGCGCAGAAAACATGACACCATAAGAATACAGTAGAGAATTCAAAAGGGAACCTTGCATGGCATAATTGACCTCAAACCATACAATTACATTGCAAAAGTGAACAGAAAAATTACACAGATCATAGCCCATTGTACATCACGTGACAGAAGGAGAGTAAAAATGGGATGGAATAAGAAGCTAAAATAGGGAAAGAAGAAGTTAAAAATTACTTATACAAGTTAGATGTCTTAAAGTCACCAGGGCCTGATGATACACACCCTAAAATACTTAAGGAGCTGACTCAGGAGATTGGTTATTATCTTTGAAAAATCATGGACCACTAGAGAGATCCCAGCAGACTGGAAAAGAGCAAATATAGTGTCCATCTATAAAAAGAGAAATATGTGAATTATAGACCTGTCAGCTTGACTTCTGTACCAGGAAAAATAATAGAGCAACTAATTAAGAAATCAATTTGCAAACATCTAGTAGAGCATAAGGTGTTAAGTGATAGTCAGCATGGATTTGTAAAGAACAAATTGTGTCAAACCAACCTGATAGCTTTTTACATCAGGGTTAACAAGCCTTGTGGATAGAGGGGAAGTGGGAGATGTGTTATATCTAGACTTTAGTAAAGCTTTTGATACAGTCTCACATCACCTTCTCGTTAACAAACTAGGGAAGTTCAATCTAGGTGGAGATACTTTAAATGAGTGCATAACTTGTTGGATAACTGCTCCCAGAGAGTAGTTATCAATGGTTCACAGTCATGCTGGAAAGTCATAACAAGCAGGGTACCACAGGGATTGGTTCTGGGTCTGGTTCTGTTCAATATTTTCATCAATGATTTAGATGATGACATAGAGAGCACACTTAAAAAGTTTGCGGGTGATACCAAGCTGGGAGGGGTTGCAAGTGCTTTGGAGGATAGGATCACAATCCAAAATGATTTGGACAAAGTGGTGAAATGGTCTGAGGTAAACAGGATGAAATTAATCAAAGAGAAATGCAAAGTACTCCACTTAGGAAAGAACAATCAATTGCACATGTACAAAATAGGCAATGACTGCCTAAGAAGGAGTTCTGCAGAAAAGGGATCTTGGTGTCATAGTGAACCACAAGCTAAATATGAGTCAACAGTGTAACACTGTTGCAAAAAAAGCAAATGCCATTCTGGGATGTATTAACAGGACTATTGTAAGTAAGACACAAGAAGTAATTCTTCTGCTCTCCACTACACTGATTAGGCCTCAACTGGATTATTGCCACCACTTCTGGGCACCTCATTTCAGGAAAGATGAGGAAAATTGGAGAAAGTCCAGAGAAGAGCAGCAAGAATAATTAAAGGTCTGAAATATTTGATTTACAAGGGAAGATTGAAAGAACTGGGTTTATTTAGTTTGGAAAAGAGGAGACCGAGAGGGATCATGATAACAGTTTTCACGTACCTGAAAGTTTGTCCCGAGGAGGAGGGAGAAAAATTGTTCTCCTTAACTGCTGATGATAGACAAGAAGCAATGGTCTTAAATTATGGCAAGGGGGGGTTAGGTGGAACATTAGGGGAAAATTGCTAACTGCCAGGATAATTAACCACTGGAATAAATTACCTAGGGAGGTTGTGGAATTTTCATCATTGGAAATTTTTAAGAGCTAATGAGACAAACACTGTCACGGATGGTTTAAGATGATGCTTGGTCCTACATGCATGGGACTGGACTCGATGACCTCACATAGTCCCTTCCAGTTTCTATGTTTCGTTAGCCTCTTGCACAATTTGCTCTTATGTTTTCCTCCAGGCAGCTCCCTATTCATTATCTGTTCCTGCTAAGATTATCCCACATTTATGTTTTTCTCCAAACATCCACTTTTTGCCGTCTGCTTACAAGCAGTTTTGTAGATTTGTATAAAAACATCTTTTTTTGTTCCCTCTACTTATCTCTGTATTGCTCTGCCTGTTCTTCTTGTTTAGAAAGCACCTAGTACATTCCCCTTTAGTTCTGTTCACTGATACCCAGGGAAAGGAAGGGAAGGCTCTCTCGGGCCCAGAAGGACACTACCATAAAACAAATATTAATAATAATAAAAATAAATGCACTGAAACACATTTTCATTTTTACTTTCATGAGATTATTTCTCACTGCAGTTAAGATGATTTATTTGATCTAGTGTTCCAAATTGGACAGATGGCATTACCCCTTTAAAATGAGGACCATAAGACAACATTCCAGCTTCTCAGTGCTGAGACTACTATCGTAGTTTAAATTTGTGCATGCAACTGCACCATCCCTTCATCCTGCCTGTAATACCCATTCAGGTCTCATGGCCATGGTGAGTATTCATGTATACAGGAATCCTAGCTCATCTGATTACAAAATGAGTGGACAGAGTCTGAGAGATGGCACCCTGTGAACACTTCTTTCTGAAAAACCTTAACAAAGCTGGAAATCACAATGTCAAGCCTACCAGTTCTGAGAGTGTAACTTTAAAAAGGGAGCATATTATTTCTGCAATCTGTACATACAGCAGGAAAAAGTGTTTTTGCAATAACTCAGCTGAATGCATTTTTCCAATTATCAGGGTTTGCCAGAGCATAGAAAGGAAATATAGGAACAATATTTATTTATTTATTTATTTATTTATTTTATTAATTTAATATGCCAGCAAACCTTTATAAGCCTGTTTTCGAGAGAGAGAGAGAGAGAGAGAGAAAGAGAGAGAGAGGCTCATCATAGTTCCAGATATACTGTACAACTATGAGTTTCTAAAGGCAATTAAAGTAAGCGGACTTCTTGGAACTTGCAGCAATGGTACTCAGTGAAAGAAGTAAAGAATAAAATGTTTTTTAATCACAGAAGTAATAACAAAAACAGGAGAATATAATACTTGCAAATACTTAATAAATCATATACATCAGATTCAAATAATCCTGGGATAGTTAAGCTTTGCCAATTTAGTTACAGAGAACTATAGGGAGTTTGGATTTGTAGACATCAGATAACACAGAGTATCTGTGGGAAACAAATCTTTTATAAACTAATTTTCTGATTCACTTTTCTATGTATTTTAAAACATTTCTGGACTAGATTTT
This sequence comes from Pelusios castaneus, assembly GCA_007922175.1. Lineage (NCBI taxonomy): Eukaryota > Metazoa > Chordata > Testudines > Pelomedusidae > Pelusios > Pelusios castaneus. Next base: position 4,512,862 of record ML685830.1, read on the forward strand.
CTATTTTGTAAATCATCATAGGTCCACTGACTTTACATCACTCTCTTTTTTTCATGTCTACACTATGGGACCATGCTCACTCTGTGTGTGAGAACCTGGCCCTACTGAAGTGAATTACAAAGCTAATTCTGATCATCTTCATCTTTCATACAACAAATTAAAAAACAACATTAAAGCTGATGTTCTAATAAGATAGTTATTTGTTCTAGTATGAAATGCAATAAAACCTTAGTGTAATATGCCTATCAAATTTGTTTTGTAAAAAGGATGCCAAAGATCAAATAGGGTTTGTTCTCATGAATTATACCTTAGATAATTACATGAGAAATTCAGTAACAAGTAACACAGCTATATAATACACTAGCTGTGGTGTAGATAAACCAAACCCTAGTTAGCTTGAATTAATAAAATAGCTAGGATTGGCTTAACTACACCAAAGCTAATACTGTATTCAATTCTGTTTCATGTTACTAAATTTCTGATGTGTCTGAGATATGAAATCATGAGAACAAGCTACTGTTTGACCTTTGAAAGTCCCCTTTTTCAATATAATTTTTATGGAGACAAAAGTGACATTTTTACATCAATTGTTTGCTGAAGGTCAAGAGATTCAAGATATGGTACAAAATTGAAGAAAACTGTCTAAGTCATTGGAAAATGTGTATGTGTGGTTTCCATAAACAATACTTTGTGTGTGTGTGTGTGTGTGTGTGTGTGTGTGTGTGTGTGTGTGTGTTGTGCGTTGTGGCAATAGCTCCCACTAGGCCCTGTGTAAAAAAGTGTTTATACTGGCTGACTTTCTACTTAAGTGGTTATTTCTTTGTTCTTGTATTATGAAAAAGGTAGTAAGTAAAGCACATAAGTTCTTGCAGAATTAGGGCCCACATCCTTTCTCAGCCCTCATCTGCAGTTTACATTTCACCTGAAATAATTTACATTTATATTAGGCAGAGGGAGGGGGAGAGATAGAGACAGAGAGAATTTGTGTAAGTTTCATACATACACACAGCATTGGCCTCTCCAATGATTTATGCAGTTTTCTTCAGTTTTGTATCATATCCCTTATCTCTTGACCTTCAACAAAGGAGTGATATTAAAATGTCGCTTTTGCTTCCATTTTATATTCCATGTTACCTGTGTGGTTAGTGGGGACAATTTGTTATTTGTGAAATACATCTCCACGCGCTTCCAACTGGGAACAAAAAAAAGCAACCTTCTGTATAATCACACAACATTCTCATTTTCCTTATATCTTTAGTGTTTTCTATGTTATTATGAACACCCCTAGATAGTAAGACTGAAGTAAATAACGGTAAAATATTTTCATTATAAACATTAGTAGAGTTTGGCAGGTGTTTTTAATTTAATAGAATCAATATTTTTGATTTGTATAAGTTTCGCTTGTGGGATTGGCAAGGTGCAAGATATTGTGGGAGAAAAATGGATATCACTCAAAAAATGGGAAGCCAGACAAAGTGATGTAAACAGAAAGAAATATAAATGATGGCAGGCAAAATGTAAATTGGAAATTGAGGGCAAAGAAGGGAGTGTGGGAACTAATCCTGCAACTTTATCCTTAACTTTACTATCATTATCGTAATACAAGAAAAAAGAAATAATCAATGATGTTGGAAGACTGCCAGTATATGTTTTTTTCAAAGTGAAATCTTAAATCCAAGAGATTAGAATAATCCAAATAGGATTAGATTTTTACATGGGTGATGCAACCATCCACATTTGTGTTATGCAGAATTAAAAAGAAACAAATACTTGTGTTTCAAGACAAACCCAGCTACTAAAGTATGGGATTTAGAAAGAAATAAACTTTCCCTAATTAATCATAATGGGGATATATGAGCCTTTCTTCTGTGGCTGTGGGGTCAGACACTAATTGTGTAAAGGGTACTGGATGAGATGAATCACTCATCTGATATTGAAAAGCTAATATTCTGTTTCTGTGTTCCTAAAGAATAGTTTCAAAGGTATTTTATCTCTCAGTAACAGCATTTCACATAATGTATTATCTAATTCTTTCACCGTTAAAAACTCTCCCTTGGTAACCACAGTAGAGTAGTCAGCCTTAAAACTTTCCACTTCTGATTTAGATAAAGGAATGGCACTTCATTATCTTCAATATCCCCACTGCTATATATTCACTGTACTTAGCATGTTTGCTACATTGTCTCCTAATGGACAGTGTTTCAGTCCAGAGAAATAGAGCATTGTTTCTTTTTATAGGTTATAGTAATTGTCATATACTGGTTATTTTGCTGTAGTTAGTATAGGATTGCTATTGCATGCTATGTACTACTGTGTCCTTTATTATGTTCGTCAATAACTGTAGTATGCAGATTCTTGATGTCTCTTCTTTCTGGAATTTATTTTACCTAACTAAAATAGGCTATGTCTACACTGACAATTTAAGTTGAGTTAAGGAGGCTTAAGTCGACTTGAATTAAGCCATGTCCGCATTAGGCTTTCATTAAGTCGACTTAAGAAATTCCTTAAGTCGACTTAATGAAAGCTTAAGTCAACTTCGTTACTACTACTCATTGGCTATGTCTACACTTGTTAATTTAAGTAGCCTTTAAGTCAACTTAGTGTGTCTACACTTAAAAATAAAGTCGACTTAAAGGGGAACTTAAAAAGTCGACTTAGAGCGTCCACACGGGATGCCTAGGTTGACTTCTAGGGGCTTGGGGGACCTAGGGGAGGTCCACAGGGGCAGGGGGGGCAACCCTTGCCCAATGCCAGGGGGCTCAGCCTTTGCCCCATTGTACCTAGGTACAATGGGGCAAAGGGGGACAGGGACCCTGGCAGGGCATAGGGGCAGGGTGGTCAGGGCTCTGCTCTGCCTTGTGGGGGGGCATGCCAGGCTTCCCTTGTGAGTCCCCCCAGCAGGGAGGGCATTGGTGTAGCCCTGGGATAGCCCTAAGTCAACTTAGGGCTACCCCACGTCTACACTGGCTTAAGTCAACTCTAGGAAGTCGACTTAAGCCTTAGGTCTAATAGAAAGGTGGTGTTATAAAGTTGACTTAATTTTAATTAAGTCGACTTTATTTTCCTTAGGTCGACTTAAGCAAGCTGCTTAAGTCGACTTAAGGAAAGTGTAGTGTAGATGCAGGGTAAATTAAGTCGACGTAAGCAAGCTTACGTCGACTTAATTTACTAGTGTAGATGCAGCCATTAAGTCGACTTAACCCTTAAGTCAACTCCTGAAGTCGACTTAAGGATGGTGTGGACATGGAGCAACCCTTAAGTCAACTTTATTAAGTCAACTTAAGGGTGGTTAGATCAACTTAACAAAGTGGACTAAGTCGACTTAAAGCTAAGTCAATTTAGTCCACTTTGTTAAGTCGACTTTAATAAGGTCGACTTTAAGTTGACTTAAAGTTGACCTTACTAAAGTCAACTTAACAAAGTCGACTTAACTTTTCTAGTGTAGACATACCCATAGAAAGGAATGAAAGAATCAGTGCAGTACCTTAAGACAATTATGGTGCAATGTAAGAAAATATATCCTTTCCCATGTTTCTAAATGTTATGTTGTATTAGGAGATAGTTTAATAATCTTCCTCCTCTGTGCCATTATTCCTAATGCCCAACTTGAAACACGTTCTATTAACTAGCAAGAACTTTAGGTCCAAATCATCAGCTGCACTGAACTTAGGTTAAGCAAAGGGAGTATGTGGAAGGAAGACAGCTTTATATCACCGTTCTCTTCCCCTGATTCTTGGTTTGCCAAAGGATATTTCAGCTCTCAGTAAAACCAGTGAGAAATTTTCCACTGAAACAGTTTCAGCCCTGGTTTATACTATGGCACAATTTTGCCGTAAAAGTACTTAAAATACCTTGCGTTAAAATACCTCTGATTGCCAACAACCTACTTACCACCTATCTTCAGGACGCTGAGTTGGAGGGAAATGCTTTTCTTATGACTCAGCATTATTCCTTCTGCAGGGGTGTTCTTACAGGATTGGCTTTCTGATTAGCTGAGCAGACCCAATCAGTTGATTCAGAAGATCAATGTGACAGTGGTAAATTTGCCTACCGCCTACTTACCGCCTGTCTTTAGGACACTGAATCGGAGGGAAATGCCTTCCTTCTAACTCAGTGCTATTCCTTCTGTAGGGGTATTCTTACAGGATTGGATTCCTGATCAGCTGAGCAGACCCAATCAATCGATTCAGAAAATCAATCTGACAGGTCCATGAAGATCTGCCTTCACAAGAAAATGTCAATTTGTAAAACCCAAGCTGCCATGAAAATTGTTAATGTAAGGTGAATTCTCATCAAATTACAAACTAGGTTTCAATGGAACACTACCTGACTCAGCTCTGATTGCTCCCTGCCAGCTCACCTGGATGTTTGTTGGTGCTGACACAGTACATGGTTCCAGGGCAGCCACACTGTGGGGTCTTTCCCAATGCTAGGGATCCAAGGAAAACCTTATTTTTGGCCAGCAGTAACTCTTAGTATAATTTAGAGGAGGCTAAGGACTGTCCTAAATTACACAGGCCATAGTGGTCCTATAAGGACGCTTCACTGGCATATGCAGGAGCATATGATATCTTGCCATACCTCTTCTAACCATCTGTTTCTGACCACCTTGGTGTATGTGGTTCTGTGCCACTGGATTGAGAAGCCATCAATGATTTTTATTGTCTCGGGAAATTCTGTTACACCAGCAGACTCCTTAGCTGCCTCCTTTCCGGCTTCAATGTTCTGCTTGACTGGCCGGATGAAGGGACAAAGATCTAGCCCATATATTTTATTTGGTTGTTGTAGTGAACCAAGAATGTACAAGCCATAAACATTTCCTTTGTCACTCTGTAGTCAAGAAACACTGGTAAAATAGAAGTTGTCTGCAAATCAAAGTCCTTAGCAGTCTCTATGAATATATGTAATTAATCATATTTTTAAAGATTTCACACTGAGGATGTGGCTATAGTTGGATGACAAATGCAAACACTGATACATATTGCTAATATGAGAGGCATTTCTTAAATCAGAAACACACACTTTGGTTCAGTTTTAATGGCTATACAAGGCAGTATTATTTTCCTCTTCAAAATACCAGATGATATTTGTGACTAGTCTTTCTTCTACATGAGTACCTCTCTGGCAATGGGAGCTGTACAAAAAAGTCAGATTTAAATTCTAACCATTATGAAACACTGAGTAACATGAGAAACTGTGGCCCTAAATAACAGATTTCTAAAACAGGAGATAGTTAAAAACACAGTGGTTATAGAGGGCATGGGACTGTTCTCACTGACGCTAGTGTAAATTTGGAGTAAATACACTACAGTCAATAAAATTACACTAGCATGTATGAGAGCACAGCCATATTCTATATTAGTATTGTATTTTCAGTCCTGTGGCCTGTTTTAGGCATTTCTACCTTTATACACAGATTTATTTATTTATTTTTAATTCCACTGTCAGAAGAATTAGGCTGGCAGCATGTCAGGGCCAGATTCAGTGATGCTGAATTTCCTCCAAACTGATGTCCTACTGATGTAAACTGAAAGATTGAGTAGGATCTCTTCTGGTTTTACACCCACTAGGGCTCATAGGATAAGTGATTAATGTGCAGAGATGCATACCAAAGGCCATTTACAAAATATAACAATAATTTCATTTCAGCCTACAAAAATCTCTGAGCAATGCCACATATTCTTGAGCAGTGTTTCTTAAACTTTAGTGGAGCGGGGAAGGTATTAATTACTTTATGCGGAACACCTGATGAAAACATTCTCGAAAAAGCTGGTAACGGTGAGAAATTTAAAATACCCCACTCTCAGCAAAGCTTCCAGATGTGTGTCACACATCTGCTGCCATGTGCCTGGAATCTGTACTGCGGCTGTGGCATTAAATTGTTCCTTCCCACTATCCCCCCCCCCCCCGATGGGGAGGGATCTGGGTGGGTCACGGAACACCTGCACTGTGTCTGAGGAGCACCAGTGTTCCATGGAACACAGGTTGAGAAACACTCCTCTTGAGTGCTATCTAGTGGCACAATTTTGATTAACTGATTTTTAGCATACAGGCACTTCTTTTGTAGTTATAGTCACCTAACTGAGGCTATATCTACACTTGTTAATTTAAGTCGACTTAGCATGTCCACACTTAAATTTTAAGTCGACTTAAAGGGGACCTTGCCAAATCGACCTAGAGTGTCCACACTGGACGCCTAGGTCGACTTGTAGGGGCTAGGTGGACCTGGGACAGGTCCACGGTGGCAGGGGGGGGCACCCCTTGTTAAGTGCCAGGGGGCTCAGCCTTTGCCCCATTGTACCTTGGTACAATGGGGCAAAGGGGGACAGGGACCCTTGCAGGGCATAGGGGCAGGGTGGGCAGGGCTCTGCTCTACCCTTTGGGGGGGCACACCAGGCTCTGGCTGTGCCAGCCACCCTGGCAGGGAGGGCAGTGGGGAAGCCCTGAAGCCCCCTAAGTCGACTTAAAGTCGACTTAGGGCTACTCCACATCTACACTGGCTAAGTCGACTTTCTAAAGTTGACTTAGCCAGCAAAGTCGACTTAAAATGAGGTTTAATAAAGTTGATTTAATTTTTCCTTTAATTTTCCTTAAGCTTAAATCGACTTAATTTACAAATGTAGATGCACCCAATGAGATCAAGGAGCTACAGTTGTTCCCTGTGACTGTCATTGTCCACTACTGATAATCTGTTTTTCAAAAATCAAGAAGTTAATTTCCCTCTGTGAAGTTTTCTCTCTGATTTTTCCTTTTCATCTGCTTACCTCCCCGCCCACACATCCTTTTTGTTTCTCTATTCCCTTAACACACACACACACATACATTTCTCTTCTCATTTTCTGTCACTGAATCCATTGTTTCCAGTGAAATTAGCTGAGATTAACATCAATGTTAGACACCCCCAGTTTTCAGACAGAAGCATAAGCTTTCAGTCACATTGTCTGTCATTGAACTAGTATGCAATAACAGAGTCCATAAAAATGTCTGCTCTGAATGATGACATCTTCTTTGTCCTTCCTGGAGTGCTGCACAGACCCTTGGAACAAACAGTAATAACCTGGTGAATCAAACTAAAAATGAGAAATACCAATTTCACCTGGTTTCTGGGTCAACTCTTTTTGTCTGTGCTGTTGATGGGAACGTGTTTCTTTCCTGTGGAATTATGACATCTTTTAGATGACGTTCATCACTACATCAACTTAGGGCATTTTCATAGAAGAGATACTTTGGCAAGTTGCTCAATTTTTCAATATTAAACAGAGCAGAGTAATTTTTTTTCCAGAAATCTTAATTTTTCTTAAAAAAAAAATGCAGCTTTGGTAGATATGGATGTGCTCTCACACCCTTTCTTCAGTTCTTGTTTTGCAGTCAGAAGGCAGATCACCAGGGTTCAAAGTGCAGGCAATTAATGGTTATTAGGGTTAACAAGCAAGTATAAATCACAGTTCACCACACAAATAAAGCTGCCTTCCCATCTTCATTTTTGGTAGGCTTCACTATACCTATCATGCTGTTTTTTGACATCCCTTACAATTTCTAGTGATATTGTGCTTTGCAGGGACTTAAGTCTGGGGCCTTAGGTACTCAATTTTTGTACCCCATGGGAGGGATAAGACATGAAGTTATATTCCATCGATGGTCACCTTTTTTGGATTTTAGAATTTCTTTCTTATACCCATCCCCCAACTTCCTTGCCCCTCCCATCAGATTGCTAGTCTTTGATCTGGTATCTGCCTTGGGAGAGGAGCCCATGTATCACACTCCCACTGTACCTTGCAACACCTTAAATTTACTCATTATCTTTTCTCATAGTAATAATAATAATAAAAAATTCTGTCTTTAGGGTAGGCAGAAGCAACATAGTGTCTTTCGGTGCATCTCCACTTACAAATTAAGTCGACAATGAGCTCACTTCCTGTTTTGAAAGCATGGCCGGGGGAGGGAAGACCTTCTCTGCTGCCATACTTCCCACAGAGCACCCCTCCAACCCCCCCCCAGTCAACTTAAGAGTCTAGTGTAGACTTTCTACATCAATTTGATAAAGTCTACCTTAATTCGACTTAGGAGTCTAGTGTAGACTCTCTGGCTATGTCTACACTTGGCCAAATAAGTCACCTTAGCATGTCTACACTCAAAAATTAAGTCGACTTAAAGGGGACCCTGCCGAATGGACTTAGAGCATCCACACTGGATGCCTAAGTCGACTTGTAGGGGCTAGGTGAACCTGGGACTGGTCCACGGTGGCAGGGGGGGGCACCCCTGGCCAAGTGCCAGTGGGTTCAGCATTTGCCCCATTCTACCTGGGTACAATGAGGGCTGCGTAGGACAGGGACACCGGTGGGGCATAGGAGTAGGGTGGGCAGGGCTCTGTCCTGCCCTGTGGGGGGGCATGCCAGGATCTGCCTGTGCCAGCCACCCTGGCAGGGAGGGCAGTGGGGGAGTCCTGAAGCTCTTTAAATCGACTTAAAGTTGATTTAGGGCTAATCCATGTCCACAATGGCTAAATTGACTTTATAAAGACGACTTAATCAGTAAAGTTAATTTTATACTATGTTTTATAAAGTCGACTTAAGTTTTCCTTCTGTCGACTTAAACTGCTGCTTAAGTCGACTTATGGAAAATGTAGTGTAAACGAAGATTAAATTAAGTTGACTTAAGCAAGCTTAAGTCAACTTGATTTGTAAGTGTAGACGTACCCTCTATGTCAACTTGATAAGGTTGACTTAAAGTCAACTTAGTAAAGGCGACTTACTAAAGTCGACTTAACTTTCTAAGTGTAGACATAGCCTTTGGTTTTTGTTCACAAATTTTACGTAAGAAGATTGTCATGCATAGATGACTATATTTCAAAAACCTCAACTCTGAGGTGCACAAACAAACTGAAAATTCTAACTCAGGCAAAAAACAGGCCTAAATAGTATGCTACTATCACTAAGAATGGTTATTTGTGCATCTGATCCAATTAGTTTCAGCTAAGAAAAAAAAAATCCGGGGAGAAAGCATGAGCAGGTATTATAATCTTTATCCCATAGGCTAGAGCATTTGCCTGGAGAATAGAGGTGAGAGGATTTGAATCCCCACTCTGGAGCATGGACTTGAAATTTCATCTCTTCTTTCCATATCAGGTGCCCTCAAACCACCAGATAGAGTGGTTTGCTCTAAATCTCTACTTCACCACCGTAGCCACAGAGCCACTCCCAAGCTCGCAGCCATGAGTAAGAATGAGATGATTAGGGACAGAAGGGACCTCAGGAAATCATCCAGTTCAACCCCCTGCTTAAAAAATAATCATTGAGAGAGAGGGAGAGGCTGATGCTGTATCCAGGGAAATAAAACAGTCTTTGTGAGGATGACAGGCATAGAGGAGATGGGAATTCAAGCCTTTTTACCTGATTGAGAGGAGGAATTTGCATTCACCCCACCCTCGTCCCTATCATGAGTGCTTTAGTCACCAGGCTGAAGTCCTTCTCTCTTTGGTCCAATGAGTATTTAACTATTTATAAAAACTAGAACTGCTGCAACAGGAGCAATTGCAAGCACCCGATCCCAGAACAGCTTATAGTTAGGGCACTTTTGAGGTGGAAAATCTGAGTCCAAGTCCTCCTTCTGTCTCCTCCCAGGCAAATACCCTAACCATAAAGATAAAGGTTGTAAGTATACATATGGTTTTTTGATGGTGGCTGTAATACAACACTTCATTTGATCCTTAATAGACTTGCTGACAAATTCCAAAGAGAACATTTTTCTAGTTTTTGTTTTGTTTTGTTTTTGTTTGTTTGTTTGCTGGTGAAAATTGCTGATTATCTCAGCTCTAATTCTTATAGTCAAAATTTCTAACTTTGACAGGACAAAAGGGTGCCATTTTTTTTTCCAAAAAAAAATCTTTCATTTTTGACAAGCTCTAGTTTCCTTGTTTGTTCATTCTCTCTGGCTATGTCTACACTAGGGAATTTAGGTCGACTTTAAGAAGGGCGACTTTAATAAGTCGACTTTAAGTTGACCTTATTAAGTCGACTTAGAGAGTCCACACTGGACTCTTAAGTCGACTTAAAGGGGCCCTTAGTAAATCGACTTAGAGAGTCCTCACTGGACTCTAAGTCGACTTGTTTGCTCCAGGGGGGCTGGCTCTCCCGGGGCAGCAAGCCCCTGAGCGGTCCGGGGGAGAAGGGAGTGAGGAGCTCCCTTCTGCCTTGGACCACTTGGCTCCCTTCTGCTCGGGACTTCCCACGTCCCGGGCAGAAGGGAATCCTCCTAGCCTGGACCACTGGGGCCCCGGGGACAACTTCCCCGACCGAGTGGTCCAGGCCAGGAGGAAGAGCCGGAGCTCCGCGCTCCAGCTGCCTGCTGCTGAGCAGCTGGAGCGCGGGCTGGG
>ML685830.1:4525914-4600855 GCA_007922175.1 Pelusios castaneus
CTTTCTTTCTTTCTTTCTTTCTTTCTTTCTTTCTTTCTTTCTTTCTTTCTTTCTTTCTTTCTTTCTTTAAAAAAAAACATTAAAAAATTAATTTTAATTAAAATCCTTTCTAAAAATTAAATTTCAATTAAAAATTATTTCAAATTGAATTAATTAAACCCAATTAATTAATTATATTTACAATAACTTTGAATTCAATTAATTATTTTTTTAATTTATTTTTAATTAAATAAACCAGTGGCCCTGTTCTATGAAAAGGTTTCAGTGATGCGGCTCTCGGGCCAATATCCTAGTCCTCATGTGGCCCTCATGATGATTTGAATTTGAGACCCCTGCCTTACATCTTTTGATGCAGAAGGCACACCCATATGTATGTAGGTAGTTCAATGGTTGAGTGGGCACTTTTGCTCTTTCAGAAGTGTGAAGTTAGTTTCCTCTATCTTCACCCCTTTAAGAAAAATGAGAAAAGAAAACAATTTTTAAAAACCAGCAAACTGTAAAGCTTTATTTTTTAATCCATCTTCTTTTGAAAAAGTAATTATTGGTTTTGTTTACCTTGTTTGTTTTCTGGGGTTTTGTTTGTTGTTTTTTGTTTTTTCAGAAACACTTTACAAAAGTACCAAAGGAAACTTCACAGTATATTGAGTCACAACAAGCAATGTATAGTTATCTCATAGGGGTTATTCCTCCATATAAATACAGAAAATATCATGCTTTAAACATGTCCCTTTGTTGATATGTAGATGGGAATTAAGTTATAAACACAAGTAATCTGTTGTTACAGAAGAGAAACTCGAGAAGAACTGCACTGATCTGGAAACCAGTATCATCCCCGCAAAGTATTCATTGTCTTTTCTTATACAAAGATTAGAAAGCCGAGACACACCACTTTTATCTTACTTTTCTAGAAATTAACACCAATGCTAATTCTGCTTCCCTTATTAATCTTGAGTATTATTCATTTGTTCATTTATTTATTTAATTGTATTATGATAACACCTGGGGGGGGTCCCAATCATGGAGCAGGATCCTACTGTACTAGGCCCTGTAAAAATTCAGAACAAAGAGACGATGCCTGTCTCTCTGCTAGGAGTCCCACTGCAGTTATCAGGTCTGTCTCCTCTCACTTGCCATTATGTCTCAATAGCCATGAACCCCAAAATATTCATAGAATCTTAGAAATGTGGAATGGGAAGAGAACTCAGGGGGACATCAAATCCTGGTCCCTGTATGAAGGTGACAAAAGCCCACAAGTAAGCCTACAAAAGTCTTCCTTAACAGGTAGCTAGAAGTGGGGAGCAAGACATGGAAAATTACAACAACACCATAGGCATAACAAGAGTGAAATCAGTGAAGGAAACTACTCAACATCTTAAATATCTATGAAAATACAAGAAGCACAGGGAATAAACAGGAAGAATTGGAAGTAAGGCTTTTGATTCGGTTTCCTACAGCATTCTTATCGGCAAGTTAAGGAAGTGTGGGTTAGATGAGTGGACCGTAAGGTGGATAGAAAACTGGCTAGATCACCGGGCTCAGCAGGTGGGAATCAATGGTTCGATGTCCAGTTGGCAACCAGTAATGAGTGGAGTGCCCCAGGGGTCAGTCCTGGAGCCGGTTCTGTTCAATATCTTCATTAATGATCACGATGAGGGGATAGACTGCATGCTTAGTAAGTTCGCGGATGACACCGAGCTGGGGGGAATGGTAAACATCCAGGAGGGCAGGGACAGAATCCAGGGAGACTTAGACAAATTGGAAAACTGTGCCAAAAGAAACCTCATGAGGTTCAACAAGAAGAAGTGCAAAGTCCTGCACTTAGGACGGAAAAATCCCATACACTGCTACAGGATGGGGACCGATTGGCTAAGTAGCAGCACTGTAGAAAAGGACCTGGGGGTTATGGTGGACGGAAGCTGCATATGAGCCAACAGTGTGCCCTTGTTGCCAAAAAGGACAATGGCATATTGGGCTGCATCAGTAGGAGTGTTGCCAGCAGATCAAGGGGTGGATGAGCCTCAGCAATCATTCTGTAATATCTTGGATATGGGCTCCTGGCAGGAGCCTGAAGACATAATGTCAGATCAGTAGATGGATTCTTTCACCCCATCAGAAGGGATTCCCTGATCTCCAGTACCCTACATCCCCTTCTGATGAATGTGATAGCTGTGAACAGTCATGGGGCCAAAGACCTTCTCCTCCTCAGCCATTCAGGCCTTCTGCTAACCTCCTCCTGCTGGTACAGAATACTAGTTCTTGACTATGATGAATGGGGTTGAAAATTGTCTAGTCCCAAAAGGGGTGAGAGGCTACAGCCCTTCTAGCAAAACAGCTTGTTTCACCTTCCTCCTCTGGTGCCACTGTAGTCATCTATAGTCAGCTAGAATACTCTATACCATAAGTTTCTATGTGCATCCTGCGAAGAAGTCTGGATGCTATGCACTGCACATCTTTCTCCTGTAGCTCTTTTACCTACTTCTTGAGGGACTCCATCAACAGGTACCTCTTACACTGAATGGTTTCCACAGCCTAGCTAGACCAGGGGCTAGGTGAAGACCTCTACAGTCAAGGCACCTCTCCAGAAGAGTCCTCCAAAAGTGCAAGCAGAGAATCATTAACAGTGGATTGACAACATGCATTTTCCTCCCAATGAGGGGTCTTGCTTGTAGATTAGCTACAAGTTAAGGAAAGGGGGAAAATATAGCCTTTTTGAAAATTAAGTCATAAGCAAAGTTTTAGAGGGAAGGTTGGAGTTTGGTCATCGTTGTTCTAATATCTTCATTATTTTATTTTATTATTAAGCACAATTTCCATTAAGCAATAATATTTTTTCTATCATTTCAAACGTAATTCCCCATGGGTCATCTGGATGGAATAGGCTTTCAGAGAAATGCTTAACTGCTTGTTACATTTTAGACCAAGCTAGACAAAATGCCAGTAACTGTGCAATACAGGACAATTCTGCAATGGGAAGGAGATGGAGTAGCATGCCATTTGTAATTTCTGAGCCTCCACACCGTGCTGCTAAAGTCAATGCAAGTATATCAATTTACATCAGTTGAGAATCCAACACTATGAACTGCAAATTTCAAATCAGTTTGTTCCCATCAAGCAGAAATGTGGCACCTTTAAGAGACTATTGTGAACTTCTTAGTTTGACAAATGACACAGAAATGCCTTAAAGAGACAAATATTATTTTGCTTCAAAAATATATGTTTTAGTTCCTTACCTTGACCATTTCACCCTGAAGATGCCTTTCCAGACAAGCAGAAATGTCAACTTCAATATATTTTTAGAACAACATTGTGCAGCTACTACAAAATAGAGTGCTATAATGACAGAAACAGGTAGTGACATATCAGTCATAAAAGGAAAAGGAACTTTTTTTTTCTTTGATTTGGATCCTCTTCATGTAGTTGAATAGTTGAAACTAATTTGTGTTCCTGGAGTTTATGCAAATATTTATATATATTAACCCTTTGAATATTTATAAACTATGTTTTAATTCCTCTTCATCTCAATCATTTAGTTCAACTAGACATTTCATTAACCAATTTTCATTAAGAGCTATCAATTTAAATTTAAAGCAAAAGCACCCACCAGCTAGTATACAGGCATTTCTACAAGCTATCCCACATCAAATAAAATGTGAAATAAATAAACTGTGTCACTCCAGCAACATGCACCATTAAAAAGTATCTACTTTTAAGGTCCCAGTATCTTAGTATCTAAGGGTGCATCTACACTGGCAAGTTAGGTTGACTTAAGGAAGGCTTTTATTAAGTTGACTTAAGCACTTCCTTAAATCAACTTAAGGAAAGCTCAAGTCGATTTAATAACACCTCATTTTAGGGCGACTTAAGCCTTAAGTCAACTCCTTAAGTCAATTTAAAGCCAGTGTGGACAGGGATTAGCGCCTAAATCTACCTTATTAAGTTGACTTAATAAGGTTGATTTAGGGGTATATCTACACTAGAAAAAGTTAAGTCCACTTTGTTAAGTGAATTTAATAAGGTCGTCTTTAAATGGACTTGAAGTCAACCTTATTAAGTTGATTTAACAAAGTCAACTTAATTTTTTTAGTGTAGACAGAGGCTATGTGCCTCCCAACTATTGATATGCTTGTCCTAACATTCCTGTAAAAGACTATCCAATTTGTACATATTCAGAACTGAGGTAGAGATTAACCTACAGTACTTTATGCAGGAACGCTGAGATGGCGTTTTTAATCTAGAAATTTCAGAACCCAAACCAGTGTTAACTTAAATATTTCTCTCCAGGCAAGACCAAGAATAAATCATTGGAAATGCAGCACTTCTGTCTGATAAATAATTGATATAAATGAGTTTTTTATCTAAAACTAGTATTTATTAGATTTAAGTACATACAGTCATAAACAATAGCTTTAGAACACTCCAAATACTTACCTAAAATTTGAGATGGTACTGAATAATTAATGGTGGGCCAATGATGGTCAGCTGCTTCCCTCCAAGGGGTAGGGTATCAGGAAAAAGTCTCTCACGATCACTTCAGAGAACTGCTCCAAAGCACAATCTCCTCTCTAATCCTTTTATAACTAGCTTTTACAAAACACATAGCTCATAGTGATCCCTACTGGGACATCACGTCTCCTATGTTCAATAAACTACTTATCAATAAAACATTCATAACAATCTTAGCCATTAAAAGCTTTTGTATCAAAGGTGTCCAAGCTCAAATTCTCCATCCACTGATTTTCTTTGTCTCATAATTTGTTGACTCATTTTCTCTTCCTCTCATTCTGATTAACAGAAACTGCAAGTCTGTTGCAAGTTTGTTTGACCTTGCCTGCAAAAGCCTTGCTTGTCTATATTAACCCGCAACTATTACAAGCTCTATTTTATTAATCCATGGTGGCTGAATGCACACAATATGGCTATAATTAAATTGTTCAACTTCAGGGTAACAATCTCCTCAATTCCAAGATAAGAGTCAGGAACTGAAAGCAATATGCAGATCCTTGTCTATGTAAATGGACTTCTGTAGTGCTGTGATGATTTACCACAGCTAAAGAAAATGCCTTTATGCTCTTTTCAGTGACCCAGGTAACAAGAGTTCCAAAGTCATTTTTCACATTTTGTTGCTATGTGTTAGGCTGGACAGCCATGCTGCTGTGTCAGTTTGATGATGGCATATAGTTCTATATTTGAGTTAAAATCCATCCCACACGGGACTGAACATATCTTTGAAATCAGCATTTCCTGATAAATCTGCTGTCTTAGACAAGATCAGCTCCTAATTTATGGACTTAAACATCACGTTCTTCATAAACCAGAAGTGGTTTAAGTGGTTTGCTTCTGCAAAGCATGGATAGTAGTTTTCCCAGGTCAAGATTGTTGCATGCTAATTGGAAGAAAAAAGTCACACATTCCAATACTGGGTGTTACAACTGAAGAGACTAAAAGTGCCATACTAAATAAAGAGAACAGATTTAGAATCACTGTCTTCTTTGAAGGTCAACAAAGAAAACCAATGCCATAATAAATAAAAAGTTTCAGAAATCCCGCACAAACATTGAATGGAATCATTATTTGATCCTGAGGGCAGATGATCACTCTTTGCCAAGGAATCCCTTTTCACTTCACTAGTTACCTCTGATAGATCTGAATTCTGAGAACTATGTTGTCTGTTGAGCCAAGCTTCTGCTGCTTGAACTGTGTCATTCACACACACAGGTAAGAGGCTCATAAAGCACTTCTAGGCTAAACTGTTTTTTGTTGAATAAGTCTATATTAGCTGCAAAAATATAAAACTAAATATTAATTTCACAGTCAGCTATATTCTCATCACAATTTCATTTCTAATATAATTCTTAACATCCTCAATATAAATTGTTGATACATTAAAGGAGCTTAAATTAAAAATGCTTAGATGATGGTCTGAAGATAGTGCCTTTGTTAATGAAGTAGACTTTCTAGTAAAATAAAAATTCAAGGCATGAAAATAAAGAGAATCTCATTGAACTAAACCTCTATTTTATTGACAAAGACATTATGTCAAACAGCTGTTGACATATTTTCAAGACATTTATTTTATGAATCATTTCAGATAGTGGATATGTTCATTTCAGAGCCATCATATTTTAAGTGATTTGCTTCATGTAATAAAATTAATTTTGGTGGATTTTTGTTGTAGACTCTTTAATGGTATCAACTCTTGTAGTTTAGCAGTTAACTTTGACTTTAGAGTCAAGGTTTTGTTCATGTTAGCAAAGGAAAGCACCACCATGCCTAAACATGGAGGTCTGAAATTGATAGTGATCTTGATAAACATTTTGAAGCAACGGATAATATAAATGGCAATATCTGAGATGTAGGTTTATAGCATTTTTACTAAATGGCATTGTAATAGAGATTCTTGCCGCTATAACAGATACAAACATGTAATATCTGTTTTAGAGAAACACCATTTACTAGGTTCATTAAAGCGTTCATGAATGAAATGTGCACACAGCTCCAATTGTGGTTGCTTCTCTCTCAAAGTGTCAGAAATCATGCAATGTGAACACATTCATCGACTCAGCCTGGCAGATATTGCTTGCGTCTGCTATATTCCAGTTTTCTGCTCCTTTCCCACTAGGAGGAGACTACAGAAAAGATGTTAAGAATACTTTGCAATTTATGAGCACTACAATACCTGATAAGGTGCTGATACACAAATATCTTATTATAGTGCAATCATCTCAACTATTGACAGGTGCTAAGAATATAAGAAGGGTTGTACTTGATCAGACCAATGGTCTTTTCCAGTTTCTAATTGTGACCAGTGCCAGATGATTCAGATGGAATGAACAGAACAGACTAATTATCTATTAATTCATCCCCCATTCAGCTCTAGCTTCTGGCAGTTGGAAGTGTCATGACTACTGGTGCATGGAGGTTGCATCTTTGACCCTTTTGGCAAATACCCATTGAAGAACTCATCTCATTCTTTTTAGGAACCCAATTATACTTTTGGCTTTCATAAAATTTCATGGCAACAAATTTCACAGTCTACTGTTCACAGTGTGAAGATGGATTTCCTTATATTTGTTTAAATCTGCTGCCTCTTTATTTTACTGGGGGTTCTCTTAGTTTTTGTGTTATGTGAAAAGGTAAATAACATTTCCCTAGTCGCTTTCTCCATATGAATCATTTTATAGATATCTTTCACATCTGTTGCACTTGAGTTGTATTTCTAAACTGGCAGTATTTGTACTTACTCTCCTTCTATGTTGACAAGTTCCAAAGGGGTAGCCATGTTAATCTAGGTCAGCAAAACAAACAAGGAGTCCTGTGGCACTTTTAAAGACTAACAAATTTATTTATCGCATGAGCTTTCTTATTTGTTTGTTCTCTTCCTATGGAAGCTGTTTCATAGCCCCTAATTATTTTTGTTGCCTTTCTCTGTACTTTTTCCGATTCCTATATGGCATTTTCATGATTGGGTGACCAGAACTGCGCACAGTATTCAAGGTGTGGGAGTACCATGGATTTATATAATAGCGTCATTATACTTTCTATCTTATTTTCTATTGCTTTCTTAATGGTTCCTAATATTCTGTTATCTTTTTTTGACTGCTACTACACATTGAGCGGATGTTTTCAGGGAATTATCAACGGTTGCTCCAAGATCTCTTTTCTGAGTGATGACAGCTTAGACCCTATCCGTTTTGTAGATATAGTTGTGATTATGTCTTTCAAACTGCATTATTTTGCATTTATCAGTATTGAATGTCAACTGCCATTTTGTTTCTAGTCAGTTTAGAGAGATTCCTTTGTAACTCTTTGCAGTCAGTTTTGGACTTAAGTATTCATTGTTCACCCCTTTTCCCAGATAATTTATGAATATGTTAAACTGCACTGGTCCCAGTATAAAAACTTTGAGGGACCCTGCTGTTTACCTCCTTCCATTCTGAAAACTGACCAATTATTCTATTCTTTGCTTCCTATCTTAATTTAAACCACTACTTATCCCTGAAAAGATCTGCCTTCCTATCCCATGGCTGTTTATGAGTCTTTGGTGAGGGACCCTGTCAAAGGATTTCTGAAAGACCAAGTGCACTGTATTGACTGGATCACCCTTGTTCACATGCTCACTCACACTCAAAGAATTTTAATAGAGAAGCATGATTTCCCTTTAAAAAAAAATCCTGATTCTTCTGGATTGTATCATCTTCATCTATGTGTCTGATAATTTTCTTCCTTACTATAGAGTCAACCAATTTAGCTGGTACTGAAGTTGGACTTCTTTGGCTATAATTGCCAGGATCCCCTCTGAACCCGCTTTTAAAAAATCAACATTCCATGAGTTACCCTCTAGTCATCTAGTTCAGAGGCTGATTTAAGCTATAAGCTATATAACACAGTTAGTAGTTTTCCAATTTCATATTTGGGTTCCCTTAGAACTCTTGGGTGAATATCATCTAGTTCTGGTGATTTATTGAAGTTTGATATCTATCTATCTATCTATCTATCTATCTATCTATCATAAATCTCTGCTATTTACATGCCATTCTGCAACAGTTCCTCAGACTTGTCATCTAAACAAAATCGCTGTGGTGTGGAGTTCTCCCCTCGCAGCCTCTGCAATGAAGACTGATCTAAAGAACTTATTTAGCTTCATCACAATGGCATGATCTTCCCTGAGATGAAATTAAAGAGAACCTGCTGTAGCTCTTTTCATTTGAGACTCACATAAAAAATTCAGTAATGTAAAGAAACAAATGTTTATAATATTCTTCATACTTTCAAATCTATCTAAATTGGCATTAGCAAGTAACTGAGCATAAACTAAGTTAAACAAATTAAAGAAAATTGTCCTGTCTAATATCTCTGGCTCTCTCATCTGGAACACCTATAATGTACATGTATCTATAATGAATGGTCTGTATTTGGGGACTGATATTGACTTGCACCCACTAGGTGTTTTAACTTTGATTTCGATGAGCATTGGATTAGGTTCTTAATTCATGCACTGAACTCACAACAACTTCATTTGAAGTTCTTTGCATAGAAAAATCTTCCATATATGCACTAAGGAGTCAAATTTTAGGGAAGACTTTTACTGTTGTGAGTGACAGTGGAGAGAGTTTTGCTAAAAGATGAATTCAACAGATTAAATATGTGTTGCTGTTTTTAATTTTAAAAAGGAAAACAAGAAATACACAAAGTTTAAACAAAGAAACAGCTGGTGGCCTATGACAAACTTTCCAGATGAACAGAGGTATGGTCTTGTAATCCTTTAATAGGAAAAGCTCATTGACTTCAAATAGCAGTTTGATCTTTCTTTCCCAGTGGAAATTTTGCCCACATGGAGCACAGGAATGGTCCTTGAATTTTAAAAAAAATAAAAGAAAGTTGAAAACAGTAACTTTTTATTTAAAAAGAATTTATCGGAAAATTTTGTGAAGAAACAGAAGCTAGAATTGCCTTGCCCCCCCCCCCCCCCCCCCGCAGTTGAATATTTTCCTTGAAAGGCAAGTTGTATTGCTATATCCCGAGCTACAAGCAAAGGTATATAGAGATAGTTTCTTTTTTCTGTAGAAAATGACATGACAATAATATGTTACAGAATGGAAAAGAGATTGGAAAGCATACAAAGTATTATTTACTTAGGTAGGATCTGATGGAAGTAGAAAGTGGGTATTCTTTTATGACACAAGTTTTATTCTTTCGTGGTTTTAAGTGCTTTATTAAAAATATATTAACATCTACTAGTAAAGAAGTATGTTATCTAAAATGATGCTTTCAAAAGAAATGAAAATCAGCTTCCAATTAAGGCTAAGTACTATCACAGTCCTCTCCAGAGATGCTCTGTTTGTCTTAGTGATGCACTGCAGAAGTTCCTCTCAGGTTGATAATGGGGTGAAAAATGCAAATCACTTCCCACACTGTTATCTTCTTCCCTGTTGTTATTATAAAAGACCAGAGATACCACTCTGAGACGCAAAAATGATTAACATGACTTTTTTCCTTCTTTCTTGTGTTTACGAAAGAAGAAATGAACCACAAGTGAAGATTGTTTTATCCCTTAAGAACATTTACAAAATGTCAATTTTATAATTGTTTTTAAAAAAATCAGAAATGTGCCTAAACAATTAAAACTCATTGATGATCTCTAGTTGCATGATTTTCATTATTAATGGTTACTATTTCCTTCTTATGTAATGAAATAGTTCAGCATGGATGGAAAAGTTTTATAGATGGCAAAGCTACAGCTGCTAGCCAAGAAGTTGTGCCCTAGAGTGACTGTTGTACAAGAAATTTAGCTGCTTTTTATATTCAGTAGGTTAAGATGAAAACAAAGTGAGAAAATCTGAGGAACTATTGACACTGTATATCAAACATTTTAATTTATGTTTACAGAAAATCCAGAAAAAGTTCACAAAGTCCATTGGAGAGTTCAAAGCAGTGCTGCTGGAATTAGGAAATCTACATTAATGAAACTGGTCTGAGAACTCCAGGTTGCAGTGGACACCATATTATTGTACAGTTTCTCCTAAAACAATTGACACATTATTTTTCTACAGCTGCTACAGCTTCATTCAGTAAAAGCTGTTCCTAAATCAGCAGTTTTCAAACTGTGGGTTGGGACACAGCACTGTGTCACAGACCCTCAGGTACTGGGTCACAGCGCCCTCTGCTGTTGCTACTGAAAGATGAGACTGCATTGCTCAAAGATGCAATTGTTGGGTCATTGGAATTATTTCTTTTTAAACTGGATCCTGAGGAAAAAAGTTTGAAAAATAGTGCCTTAAACTACTCTTAATACTTTAATTGTGCAAAACAGTATCCAAGGGTTTCATCGGAAACCTAGCAACTTGCATAATTGGGAGTGGGTTTGCAGATTTTCCATTTAATTTTAGGATATGGATGAGATTTGCTAGTCAATACATTTCATCTTTCAGAAGCATAAAAGGTGAAGCTAAATTTATAAATACACATTGGGTTCAGTCCATACAGCTTTCCTGATTGACACCAACTGAGGGTCTGGACCAGAAATTTTATGGGAGTAGGGTTTTTTTAAAGTAGCAAATGTAGGAATGACATAGAATCTCGCAAGCCAGGCACATTACGATTACAGGTGATGTGCAGATGGTAAAACCCACCCATTTATTCCATTTGTAAGGTTTTTTCCAATCATGTCTAACTGAGATGTCTATTCTACCACAGAACATTCAATAATCAGTACTACAAGAAATAAAACATTTCACAGATTAACCCATGCAAAATTTGGGATAGACGCTTGCAATAATTGAAATAGCTATCATCCCTGTTTATTTTTTTCCTCCTACTTTCTACCCCTTAGTAGACACTCAGTTATACTGAACTGTGCTAATGGATGCCATCCAAATGAGGTTTTGGGCTTGTCCACATTAACATTTACTTGACGGCAAGATGGAATGTGATTTATCCCCACATCAGTGTGCTGCAGACTGCCTGTGCATCTGCTGGATGCTCATTAATAATTTGTTAATGTACTTGTTCTAGTCCCATTTCAAAGAGAATTAGATCAAGGCACACTGACACCTGGTCTATACTAGACTGTTTTGTTGATAAAAGTCAGGGTTTTTTGTGAAGAGTGCTGTACACACACTACAACCCCACCTTACCTCTTACAAAACTGCCTTGTTTTTTCAACTAAATAAAACCACCTTAACAAGAGGCATAGAACTTTTTTCTCCAAACTTTTAGCAATGAAGCATCAGTGTAGACATTGTGCTTGCTTATGTAGCAGTATATGGCCTCCAGGAAGTGTCCCACAATACCCATCCTGATTGCTCTGGCCATCAGGCTGAACTCCACTGCTCTGCAGCCACTTGTTCCTCCCCCTTTGAAGTCTCTGAAAATTTCTTCCTTCATAGATGTGGAGAGAACTTGTATCTTCTCTTCCCAGCTGACCATGAGGAGTCTATGCACCAAACGCTCTCCTGCTTTGAGCACGCCGGACTTGGTCAGCATTTTGAGAGAGTTGCCTGTCAGTCCCAGCCACACTTCAGCCCAAGGAATTTTGATATCTTCAACCAGATTTCTCATGCTCTGGTGGAGAACAGTTTTGAGCAGGACACGCTGTAGTGCTGAGTGAAAATTAAGGAGTTGTGGCAGAGTTACAAGAAAGCTTGGGATGCAAACCACCTCTCTAGTGCAGAGCCAAAGAGCTGCCACTTCTACATAAAGCTGGAAGCCATCCTCAGCAAAATCCCACATCCAAGCCAAGATGCCAGTGGATACCTCTATGTCCCCAGGACCACTGGACACTAAAATCAACCACAATGAAAAATTTGTTAATGAGGATGTGGAATTGGAGGATAAGCCCGGATTCATGGACTGGTTCACTTGGTGAGTTTAGGTGTCAGAAGCTGTTCCTGAACCTAGAAGGTTGCAGCCAGTCCCAACCCTACAGCTCAGGTGTTCAGGATGCAGGAGAAGGGAGTTCTGATAAATGTATGGAAGCTGGTACTGCTTGTGTTCAGGATACATGGGGGTCCTTAGCTTGGCTAAAATATAGTTAGTTGAAGGGATAGAAAGGAACAAGAGTAATTGTGTTTCCATATGCTTTCCCATTCCCTTGACTTCTTTAGTGGCTCCCTTCTGCAGCTATTGGGACAGAATATCAGTATTATGCTCCCTCTGGCTGCAGTAGAGACCCCAGAACTTATGGAAGTACGTGAAGCACTTTGCTATGTTCTCTGCTACAGTCAGTAGAGGGGAGCACTGATCTCTCAATCCCTTGGCTGCAGCAGAAAGCTTGCACCGATCTTTTAGCTCCATGGAAACACACACTGCCTGGGTCCTTAAGCAGCACCCTATCTGCAGCCAGCTGGAGGGGAGCTATGGGCCACTTCAAAAGCTACCTTGGGCCACTTTTGGCCCCTGGACTACAGGTTTGGAACCACTGGTCTATAGCAATAAAATATGAATGAAATCAGCACTCTGATAAAATTATTTTTTTAATTCTCACTTTAACCTAGTTTCTACTTAGTTTTACCTTCTAATTTCTAAAAAGTCTGAATAATTTTAATAAACAAAATCTAACAAGTAGCTGTAAGAAAAGTTACTTAGAGCTGACACTTAGGATTCCAGCCAAAATAGACCACTCTGATACTGCTTGCACATGAATGCTTCTCAGGGCTCCTGGTCTACAAATCCATGTAGTCCTCCCTCAAAGTCCTCTGGAATATTGCCAAGGAACTACACATGAAGTGTCAGGCCTATGTTGGTGATATGTAGAAAACAGATTTATTTTTCTGAAAAACTGCAACAGATATGAGCACTAGTAGGGGCTGGGTGCCAAATACAAACTGTTTAAAAGCTTATCAGGGACATGTTGCCAAAATACATAAGTAGTGTTCCAGGCTCAGCCTAGGAGCTTTATGCCATATTAGGCCAGCTGCCTGAGTGCAATGGTCTAATTGTTTACAGTCCCCAAATCATCATTCCCAAAGGCTTGAGTGTTGACATCCTTGTTTGGATACATGAAGGCCATCAAGAACTGGCAAAGTGCTGTGAGAGCTCAGCTTTCAGGATGATGATATGGCACAGGTGCAAACATAAAACAGAAGGTAAATGCTTGTTAAATTTGCAGAATCAGCAAAAAGTCTGTGCAGAAAGACTTGCTCTTTACAATGCCATTGCTAGCAGAGAATGCCAACTGAGTTTTTGTAAATACGTGGTATACATCTAACATATCAAGTTATTACTGGTTTACTCAAATGCAACATTCACCATTTACACGAATTGCTACAAAAAGTTAACATTTATGCACAGGTACATCAGAGTGTTACTTAAAATATTCCCATTTATATCTAGATAAATCTCCAATACTTTGGATGCTCAGTCTGTTATTCAACATGCTTTGCATTGTGATAGTCAGACTGGGAGAAAACAGAGGAATCTCTGTGGCAACTGTAGATAAATACTGACTTTTTTTACTAGCTAATATTGTGCTTTCAGACATGGTGATATTGAGAAGTCTTTAGGCATTTAGCACCACCAGAGATTTTATTACAAAGGGCATCAGTTTATTAGTTTTGAGTTTGAAAAATTTGCTTCAAGTTTGATTTAAACTATATTTCAGGTTTAAGAGAATATAGAGAATATAATAGCAAGAAGATCTGTGCTTAGCCTTCAGAAATTCTAGATCAATTCTTGCAATGAAGTTAATACAGTACAACTTCTAGCACAAAAGCAAATAAGATAATTTACATCCAAAAAAGGAGCTGACCTCATAGCTGCCACATTAATGAGTGAGAAAGACTAAGCAGTCATACTGAGAATTTGTTGTTTTCCAGAAGTCGGTCTCATAGATTGTGTCAGTAGTGTGTAATTATTATAATCGGGGAAGGATTTATGCCACATTTACACCGATTATAAGACCAAATCTTTCCAGGAACAAATGACATCTGTTGAACCAGATTCCAGAATTCGTCAAATTTTGCTTGTAGTGTAGACCAGGCTAGACACTGTGGAATATAGACTTTTGTCTCTACAGCCATTTTCTCTTGGAAAAAAAATGAAAGATGCCTCCAAAGAAGCCTTCAGGAGCTCAGTTTAGAGAGTGAAAATCTCAGTTGCAATCTAATTTAAAGCAAGGGGCAAATTTTATGGGAAAATATCTGGAACAGGACAATGTAGACAAGGTAGGCATAGGCAGTAATGATCACCCCAGTGCAGAAATTGAGATGCAAAGTGTAAATGATGGAAACCCTTACTAAGGAATGATCAGATTTACCTGAAGATAAAACATGGAAATTTGAGGAAAGTGATAGAGAATCACTAAATTTTCCTGGAGGTGTAAAGGAGAGTGATGTTTATGAACGTTTTGAATTAGAATAAAATAAATCTTCAGTACTGCCATGGCCAAGGCTATGACAATGGCGCAAACACAAAAAGAAAAAAATAATGATATTCCGGCAAGGATCCAGGATTCAGCATCTCACTTTGGAGTACTGCACAGGATATACATCATGTTTGCAGGATCAATTATCAGATATAAGATCCTCATGGGCAGTGTTAGAAATCTGAACAATGATCTGCTGAGTGACACTCGCTTGGAGACCACATTGACAATGAAAGGTCAGGGAGGTATCATGTGACAGGTTTAAGACACCCTGGTAGAATTGGTAAATATGAGGTTGGAATCCAACACAACGAGTAAAGCCTGCTAAACCAGATCACTGGCTTCAAATTTCTTATTTCTTGTGTGGTTTGGCATGATATCCTGTTCCAAGTAAATGTTATAAACAATTAATTATACACTCAGTTGATGGACTTTGAGACCACTATACTTTGATGAGAAGCTGCCATGATATTGTTCTGGCCTACAGAGACAATGAATTTGAAGATCCCATCATGGCTGCCAAAGAAATGTCAGAAACTTAGGAGACATGCCGCTCTTCAAAGAAAATCGTATTCATCAGAAGACGAGACAGTTTGGTTATGAGGGGAGAGATAAGATGATGGAAAGCTCAGAAATAAAAATCAAGAGGAATTTTTTTTTGCTTGCTCATAGATACTGTTCATGTGTCCACTTAAAAAAGACTCAGACAAATGAAGCACCACAAAAAGACCAAGGATTTTTTCTATGATATTAGAAAGCAGGTGGCAGACAGGAAAACATTATTAAAAACAATTGTATGGACCTTCATTGGATGCGGACACATGGGAAATATTTGGAGGTCACTGATAAAGACATCTATGTCTAACTGGACAAGATCCATCATATTTTACCATATGATAAGCACTCTTCACTCTAAATTCTCCAGGTTATTCATGATTCAGAGCTGAAGCACGCTATTCCTAATGAATCCACTGCAAAAAGCAACACTTGTACGTAAGCAAATGATTATAAAATTGCAAAAATATGTGTTAAATATGAAATACAAGTCCAGGAGGGAACTTATTATAACAAATGTTTCAATTTTAATATGTATAATCTGTATCAAGCAAAATAATTGAAGTTAATATGGCGACAGTGCTAAACATTTCTGAAATAAAATTTGACCCCCACAAATGTAGGTCTTCATTTTCAAAATATATCTTGGACATCCCCTTTCAGAAATCTGGTCCTAACTGTTCTGACTATTTCCACCCCTCACCACCACTCCAAATGCTCAATGTATGCAACATCATATGCTCTTGTCTCCCTGACACTAACATCTTCCCTCTTCATTTCATAAAAGATTTGGTTCTAGAATAATTTTTCAAAGCTGTTGCCCTAAATCACTTCCCTCTACCAACATCCCTCCTTTTTCTTGTCACATTCAAGCTTCTTATTTTAACATTCAAGAAGCTTCATAACTTTTATTACTATATGTTCTTGTTTCATATTGCATCATTCCACTTGACCCATCCCTTCAGTCCACCAGTGACATCATCCTCTTCCATCCACTTGTTTGTTCCTTCCACAATCATGTTATTGTATCTAGACAGATGCAGACAGTTACACTAATTTGGGTCTGTAAATTTAATCCTATGTGGTTCCTATAACCTTGGCTCCAGGAACTACAATTCCCAGAATGCAAAGAGGAGACAAGAAGAGAAGGAAGAGAAAAAGAACGTGAGATCTGTGAAGGAGTGAGGAGAATAAACCTTACTTTTGTTGTTATCTAGCTTTTCAAATTTTTCTCACAGGATTTCAGGTATAAAACACTTTAGTATTAGTGCCTTTCTCCATGTGGGCATATGGAGAAGTAATCTGTGAAACTATTACCCTCTTTGCCTTCAGATTCTTCCTCATAATCCACTTTTGCCAAAATATCTTGAAGAAATCAACAAACATTTAAATGATGAGGCTCAAGGCCGGGTGGGATAGATGGATATTTTTTTCATTTAATTATGAGTCTATGCTATGGTTGTGTATATTTATCTTCCCTTTCTTCATCCTTTTTATGCTGGTCATTTTAGACAGTAAACTCTTCATTGCAGGAACTGTGTCCACCTCTGTCTTTCAAAGGGGTAGCCATGTTAGTTTAGTCCAGCAAAACAAACAAGGAGTCTGGTGGCACTTATAAAGACAAACATGAGCTTTATGGGAGAAAATCCCACTTCGTCAGATGCTTGAAGATGGGGAATTTACAGAATTATTTATTATTAATTTATATTTCTCCAGTTGTGTAAGATCCCCATCAGCTTACTAGCAGAACTACTCTCAAATATAGACAAAAGAAGATGGATATTGGATCCCTAGAAATGACTGACTTTACCTACTGGGAACAATACATAAACAAAATTGTCACTGGAAATTGCCCCTCTGAGTCTCAAAGAAATGTCAGTCATGCAGAACAACTATTTCACAAACTTGCAAATTTTTCTGTGTGATTGGACTCCTGGGCCTTCTTGGAGTTCCAGTGACTTTTATTGGGCTCCATATAGGTTCACGGCAGTACCCCTAAGAAACAAGTTGCAGGATTATCACTTTAGGTTGCTAGGTAAGTCATGTCATCTTTGCAGGATGAACTAAGAGGTACACTTACTAACTTTGAATGCCTTCCCCTCAGTTGTGTGTGTTTGTTGAAAATGATCACAATAGAAACATATGTTGTGTCTTATTTGTACATATTGGAGTAGGTAATGATTTGTCATGAAAAAGCATCTCTCTCATCACAAAAAAGTTAACAGGTGCTTATAATATAAACTACAATGGGATCCAACCTGAAGCTGCCAACACTTTCAATTGTTTTATTTATTTGTTCTATTGACTATGTAGTGAGGGATTTTTGTCCCAAAATGCTCAAAAATGTTATATAGAATGCTAGGTAGGATTTGGCAGAAAGGGGTTTAAATTCCAGAAAGAAATCGGTGAATTTATTTATGACATGGTGACAGTACTAAAACATATTGTGATATATAAAACAGTAATTAGTGTTAAAATATAGATGAGATAAATTATAAAGAAATTCAGCATTTGGGAATTGATCAGCAATATTGTCCTTCATCAACCCCCAGTGTCACCTTACCTAAGGTGTCCCTTATGTAGCCCCAAATGCCATCCCTCACACAACCCTCTAAGGGTGCCCTACATAAGTCTCTTATGCAGCCCTTAGAATGTCCTCCCTCACTGTCCCCCTCTTCCCAGTGTCACTCTATGTCATCCATAACATAGCCTTTAGAATGTTATCCTGGTTTCCCCCCCCCCCCAGTGTCCTTTAGAGGACCCCATTTGTACATGCTACTCCCCCCCACACACACACACACACCTTGCTATGGTGTACAAATAACCCGCAACTGGCAGGCTGAATCAGTACTGACTGGGAGAGAGAGAGAGTGCTGGCTGGAAGGAAGCACTGCTCAGGAGCTGAAAGAAGAAGGAAATCAGAAAGAGAAAGCAAGAAGGAAGAAGCAAGAGTGCCAAAGAACAGAACAAGCAAGCTGAAGATAGGCTAAAGCTACCTTGGGTCTGGCCAACCCAGCTAACTGAGTCCTGGCTCTGTGTCCAAACCCAGCTTTAGGCAACCAAGCTAATTTAGCCCTTGCTCTGTATCTAAGCCAGAGGCAATCCTTAGATGAAAAGAGGAATAACAGGGAAGCTTTGTAAGTTCTACCTCAATGTGTTAAGATATGCCTGTCAAAGCTAAATAAATAATATATTTGCTTCTAAAAAATATACTGACCTGATTATCTATTCTTGATCAGAGGGTTGTATCTGAGTTTCTTTACTGTTATTGAAAAAGTATTAGGCAAGCAGAATACATAGATTTTATCCCAGGGACTTGAGAAAAGTGGTGTTAATAAGTGATTTTGAATTTTGGGGTAACACCTACAGTTCAGAGATACAGTACATTTTGAGTAGTAGCATACCTTTGTCAACTGATGTTCTCATTCACACTTTCAGCGTATTTTGTTTTCCATCCATACTTCCAAATCACAGTGGCTAGAAACCCTTCCTCCCTCTTCTCTAAATGCTACTAGAGATAACAAGCAGTGCATATGAATGTCCCCTAAGCGAGCTTGTTTAATCAACTTAAAATGATTGTCTTTCCACATCTGTGGTAAAAATGTGTTAAATGTAAATAATAGGTCCCCTGCTTTCTTGCACAAAACAGAGGCTATTTAAAACTCAATTCAGTCAGAGCAGCAATAAGAATGAAAATGAATGCTGCTGTTCTGAATGGGAAGAACCACTCCAGATACTCATTGCAAGTCATCAATAAAAGCTCAATAGCATGCCTGGTTTTAACCATCTTGCTTTGCTTAATCTGATTAAAAAAAAACCATTAAGATCTGGCAGCTTTGATAAAAAGAAGACATTAAAATCCAGTGTATGGCTCTAGTTGAAAATATCTTTATTTTTGTATTTTAATTGTCTTTTAGGACTAATTTTATACATGATTTTAAAACAATGCCAATTTACTATGATGGAAAACAATAATAAAAATTCACTTATATTGTAATGGCTGAAGAGCCAGGATTGTCTTGTGATTAAGGCATTTAGAAGATGTTAAACCTGGGGCAAGTCTTCTGATTTCTGTGTGTCTCAATTCTCCACCTGTAAATAGATATTATAATAATTTATCTGCCTACTTAGCTTTTAAACTCTTCAGGGCATGGACCATCTCCTTCTGTGAGTTTTTTGATCCCCAGCAGAGTGGAATTTTGAATTCATTTGGGCTCTAGACACTGATGCAGGGTTACTGGAACAATTTGTAGAGAAGGGGTGCTAAGAGTTGTTGAACCAACCTATAGATCCTGTATATGATGGAAACCACTTGAAGCCAGGGGTGTAGAAATTCCACCAGCACCTATGCCCTACTGTAATACAGTGCAAATTATAGCTAATAATAATGAGAACATCTGAAAATGTTGTAGAGGAACACATCTTTCAAAAGATGTTTTGTGCCTTTGTTATACAATTACTGTTAAACTCTCATATCAATGCTCTTATTTTATTGCAAGCATTTATTTAATGCCTGTCACCATACTAACTGGTTATTGTACATTGCTTAAAATGAGACATAAATAGGAGATACTAAATGCATGTTCCTAAGCAGTTTTACCAGTCAGCTAGGAACCAATCATGTAATGAGCTGGGACGACTTGGATTCTGGAAGTGAATTGCAAATATGTGAGCTCTGAAAGCTCTTCCTTCATCTCTAGAAGCACTATCATTGGACATCAAGTCCTGATATTTTGAAATAGGAAAGATTACATAGTGGGGAGAAGTTCTGAGGAGCTGCCTTAGACAACCAATCTAAGCCTAGCCTAGGACTTTATATATGACAACATGTACCTTCAGTTCTAGCCACAAGTTAACTGACAACCAGTACAGCAAGGGGCATACAGGTTTCAGGTGATCGTATCATTCAAGCCTGCCTATGAGATGGTTTGCTGTGTCCTGGATTAACAGAGCTTCTGATTGTATTTACAGATAGTGAAAGCTATTGTAAGATCACAACATTGTGAACATAATGGACATAGATTGGTCAGAAAATCACAACATGCAGTTGATGGAACAATCGCAAACATACATGAGGCTGGCTGTAGAGCTGGGTGAGTAGAGTGGTTGCCCTGAGTACTAGCTTGCAGGAAGCACCATATAACTGAACTTTTCCACCACCTGCATACTTCTACTCTGATTGGCTGCCATTTTCTCTATCTGCTGATTGGTCATCTATGGATTTGAGTCATTTTATTTTGCCACAGGGGTGGGGGAGCACCAAAAATATTTTTTACCCAGGCCGGCAAAATGGCTAAGACTGTCCCTGCGTGCATATAAAAATCGAGCAGTTTGTCTGATAGCTCTTTTTGCAATAGGAACTCATAATGATTTAAAATATTTTCCTAAAAAATCTATTTTAGACAAAATACAGAATTTTTAAGATAGGTTTTCAGATGAATGTACAAAGTTCCAGCTTCTCTCTACAACTATGTTCAGATGCTGAGTCATTTCTTAATTCTAATCCTAAAAGTGGCACTTATTATAGAGGGAGTCATTAAAGTTAGTTGTATAGTTAGATTTTGTGTCAATTTAGGGAAATGTGTGTGTATTTATACTTACATATAGTTGGAGGAGGATAGTTGAAAGACTTTTCCCCTACTCTTGGCATTTTTATTATATTTCACATTAATGGTTATTCAGCAAAATGTACCGCATCTAACTTTGTTATAGGAAAATTTCAATTTCACTTTCATGAGCATTTAGAAATCAAGTGTAAGCCTGTAGAAGACTCTTAGGCTATGTCTACACTGACAAGTTAGTTCGAATTAAGGAGGCTTAATTCGAACTAACTAAAGCCATGGCTACACCAGGCTTCAGTTAGTTCGAATTAAGGGCTTCCTTAATTCGAACTAATAAGTTGGAATAGGGTATTCGAACTAAGAGGTTAATTTAAACTAACTAGTTCAAATTAACCAATGTGGCCATGTTAATTCGAACTAATTTCTTAGTTTGAATTAACTGGCCATTGAAATGAATGGGGATCGCTAATTTGAACTAAGCAAGTGCTTGCTTAGTTCGAATTAACATTCCAGTGTGGCCTTGCTAGTTCGAATTAAGCTAATTTGAACTAACTACAATTCATTCAAATTAGTTAGTTCAAACGAACTAATTCGAACTAATTTTAGCAAGTGTAGACATAGCCTTAAGGTACGTCTACACTGGAGGCTCTGTTAAGTCAACTTAACCAAGGTCAACTTTAAGTTGACTTAAAATTGACCTTGTTAAGTTGATTTAGAGAGTTCACAGCCCTGCATCCACACTGGCAGGTGCTAGGTCGACGGAGGAGTGGTCAGGAACTCTGCAAGGGGCCTGGAGGCCAATTATGTCAACTTAAGGGCTATTCCCCATCTACACTGGCTTAAAGCTGACTTAATAAGGGTGATTTAAGCCTTAGGTCGACCTTAAGAGGTGATGTTATTAAGTCGACTTAAGGAAGTGCTTAAGTCGACTTAATAAAAGCCCATTGTGGGTGCAGGAGTCTGTAGGTCAACTTAACCTTCCTTAAAGGTTAGAGATTTATCAGTTGTCAGAAGTCTTATCTATACTGAAAATGCTGTGGGATTGATTGAGCAGCCAGTGTACACCCGCTCAATCAATCCTGTAAGCAATATCCCTTCAACTCAGTAACTTCCCTTCAACTGGAGTAACACTGCGTTGATGGGAGAGCCCTTCAAGTCAATGCAGCCAACTAAAGACACCATGGTAAGTAAAAGTAACTAAGTCAACAGGAGATACGCATTCTGTGGCATGCAGATTGCATATCTCCTGTCAACTTACTCCCACAGTGTGGACTAGGCCAGAGTCATTGCCTCCCAAATGCTCCTTCCCACCCTCTGCAACCACTTTTCCCCAGGCAAGGTACAGTCCAGGGCCCTCTCTTTCCACTTTTGCCTTTTGATTTTGTTAATCAGAATGATTAGATATACAAGTTCTCTGCTTCACCTGAGGTCCATACAGCTTTAGACCATGCTCTTCCAAAGAGTTACTTACTCTACCTGGGTTTCGTCTTGTTGTCATCTCTATTTCAGAGATTCCTGTGGGACACTTTACTCTCCCAACAGTTCCTTTTCCAAAGTCTACCATGGGCACTTAGAAGACTTTCTAGTATATAGAATATATATGCTACATATTAAGCTCTACTCTATATATTAAGCTTTTGTGCTGATCTTTAAAGGGTCCAGCTACTTCTCATTAGGCTCAAGTGTGATGGCTAATTAACTACAGGTGGGTTGGACAATGCAAAGGGTCATATTCACCTGCTACATGCAGGAGTAATAGTCCAGCAGATTTCACCCAAAACAATGAGTGGGCCCAAAAATGATATTTTAGATTTTTTTCCTATGACTTTATTTCCATATTAATGCACCTAATGAGAATATGTTCAACTAATTTTAATCTTATTTTAAATGAAGAAAAATCTGATAACATACTTTTAAATTTTTAAAGGTTAAAATATAACAACACTCATTCTAGACTGCTTTGTTTCTTAAAGTTCACTTCAATAAAACCAGTATAGTGTAGTTGATTAACAATACCATCATTTATCCATTTTAGTTTCTATGGCTGGGAAGGGAAACACCCATCTTTGGTTGATCTGAGAATCCTTAGAAAAAGTAAATCCTTAGACATGCTGTGAACCATTTTCGTATTGTCTTCAGAGGTGGATCCTATCTGTGGATAAACAGAAGTGGGCTAGCTTTTCTAATTTACAAGAGCCACAAGAAATCTTTAGTTATTAATCATTCAAGGCATATATATCTGATATGCCTCCCTAAACACTGCTTCAGAAAGAGAATGTAGTCAGCACTCTCCCCAGTGCAGAATACATATCCCTTGCACTGGCTCAGCTTTGATGGCAAGTCCATTGAAGCAAAAAAGAGACAAGAGCCAAGGCTTCATCTCCCTCCTCAACCTCCTTCTTTTCACCTACTTGCTTCTGGGAATGTAACAGTTGTACAGAGGATGCCCAGACCCAAGTGCCTAGGGAGGTTCCAATTGTCTTTTTTCTTTTTATGCAACAATAATACGAAGAAACCAGACCTTCAAAGTTGGTTCCAAATAACGGGGATCACAATTATTTACAGGGATATTCTTCTACACATGAATATCCTTATTACGTTCACAGTATACATACATGGAGGCTGGAGTATTTTATGTTTTTGAGTTTGTTTTTCTTATTTCTGGACAGTTGCAATAAAACATTGCTTTATTTCTTAAGTTCCAGAATCTTAACACACAAGAACCCAAGAGAAAATCATAGCAGGCTTCCCTCTAAGGCAGAGAGGTACACATTAATCCATTGTGCTCCATACTGGTTCTTTCCAGACTGCCTCAGAGGATCAAGATTTCCTCAGGTCCCATCAGGACTTCTTGGCCAGCAAGCAGGAACAGGAAAACCATTGTAATTTAAAATAACAGTTTGTGATTTTAGCAGTGGCTGGTACATCACCCTTTCCCCTATACATTTCTTGAATAAAAAGCATGATAAAAACAAACAAGTCTGTGATTTCACTGTGGCTCTAGACTCTAATGTTTGTCAGTGAGAGAAAGTGACACCTGATTTTTTGTTTTATTTTATTTTATGCTGTACTGATAGGATTACCTCGTACAGGAATACACTCAAATTCTTTTTCTCAGCTACCATTTTCCCATGCAACTACTACCTCTTCCACTTACCTGCAAAACTTGTAAGAGTTTTTGCTAACATCAGAAGCCATATCCTGTAACAATACTGCTCTTTTCTCTGGTAACAGTTGATCAATGTGCCTCTTTCATTATCACCCCCTCACCTCTTCTAAGTATGTCACTGATCTCATTATCTATTTTACCATATCTTTTCACCTCCTTATCCCTTCCCTGTAATTTTTTTTAACTCAACACTATCTGCCATAGGCAGGACAATCTGGGGGTGTTCATCTTGTAAGCATTGCACTGTTTGCTGTCTTTTGTCAAGTGCTCTTGGTAAGTCTGAACTAAGTGAATCAAATCTAACTGATTCCTTAAAAACAACTTGGCTGTAGTCTTCTGAGTAGTAGACTGTGTGGTAGAAGTACAGCAAAATAGAAAGAAATTATAATGTGATATGGCAAGGGTCTCCCATCATTTTTGTTTAATGCTCATTTTAGCATCTGCACAAAATGCTTTGACAGTCCATTTGAAGCTGGGTGATACCTAACTGATAGGGTATATTTCAACAAAGTTTGCTGAAAATCTACAGAAATAAATTGTGGACTATCACCTGTGCCTTGGATAACCAAAAGGTGATGAAAATATTACAACACACATCAGTTGTTTTTATAGAAAAGATGGTTGTAATGTGTATCTCCTACGACTACTGAAGAAATTGACCCTTGCAATTTAAATTGATAATTTGCAATTTTAACAGATTCCAATGCACCACATTAATTTTATTGCCATCAACATAAATAGTTTCAAGTGGAGAATTTCTACTGGAAATCAAAACTAGATAGGCATACCTCAATGCCTCTGCTCATATAAATTTCAGACTAAGGATAAAGAAAATATTTTTATATGAGAAGAGGTGGTATGCTCGGTATGATCATATTACATACCTCCCTGCTATTAGCACTAACTGACATTGCTGGCAGACTCAGTGATGCAACTGTAACGGGAACCAAAAAATGGGTCAGATTCTGATCTCACATACTAGTGCAAATCCAGAATAACCCCCACTGATATCAGTAGCATTACACTGCTATAAATGGATGTAAGTGAAAGGAAAATCATTCAATTCTTATAATTCCATAATTTTAAGGTACCATATGGCTACATCTGTTGAAAGATGAAAGAGATGGGTTTATTTAGTTTGGAAAGAAGCAGAGTGAGAGGGGACAGGATAAGAGTTTTCAAGTACCTAAGAGATTGTCACGAGGAGGAGGAAGAAAAATTGTTCTCCTTAACTGCCGATGATAGGACAAGAAGCAATCAACTTAAATCATGGCAAGGGAAGTTTAGGTTAGACATTAGGAAAAAATTTGTAACTGTCAGGGTGATTAACTACTGGAATAAGTTGCCTAGGCAGGTTGTGGAATCTCCATCACTGGAAGTTTTGAAGAGCAAGTTAGACAAGAACCTTTCAGAGATGATTTAAGAGGGTACTTGGTCCTGCCATTATTGCAGGGGACTGGACTCAATGGCTATGTCTAAACTAGAAAAGTTAAGTTGACTTTGTTAAGTCAACTTTAAGTCGATTAAAGTCGACCTTATTAAAGTTGACTTAACAAAGTGGACTAAGTTGACTTAGCTTTAAGTCGACTTAGTCCACTTTGTTAAGTCGACCTAACCACCCTTAAGTCGACTTAATAAAGTTGACTTAAGGGTTACTCCATGTCCACACCGTCCTTAAGTTGACTTAAGGAGTTGACTTAAGGGTTAAGTCGACTTAATGAGTGGTAGTAACAAAGTCGACTTAAGCTTTCGTTCAGTTGACGTAAAGAATTTCTTAAATTGACTTAATGAAAGGCTAGTGTGGATGTAGCTTAATTTAAGTCGACTTAAGCCTCTTCAAGTCGACTTAAATTGCCAGTGTAGACATAACCAATGAGCTCTCATGGTCCCTTGCAGTTTCTATGGCTATGTCTACACTTGTTAATTTAAGTCGATTTAGCTAAGTCGACTTAACAAAGTCAACTTTAAGTCGACTTTGTTAAATTGACTTAAAATTTAAGTGTAGACATGCTAAGTTGACTTTGGGGGTGCCCTACAAAGTTGACCTAGAGCATCCACACTGGATGCCTAGGTCGACTTGTAGGGGTTAGGTGGACCTGGGACTGGTACACGGTGGCGGGGGGGCACCCCTTGCCAAGTGCCAGGGGGCTCAGCCTTTGCCCCATTGTACCTGGGTACATTGGGGCAAAGGGAGACAGGGACCCTGGCAGAGCATAGGGGCAGAGTGGGCAGGGCTCTGCCCTGCCCTGTGGGGGGGCATGCCAGGCTCTCCCTGGGCCACCCCCCTGGGAGGGAGGGCAGTGGGGGCATCCTGGAGAGCCCTAAGTCGACTTAGAGTCGACTTTCTAAAGTCGACTTAAGCCAAAAGTCTACTTAAAAGCAGGTTTAGCAAAGTTGACTTAAGCAGCTTGCTTAGGTCGACTTAAGGAAAGTGTAGTGTAGACGCAGAGTAAATTAAGTCGATGTAAGCAAGCTTACGTTGACTTAATTTACAAGTGTAGATGCACTTTATGATTCTATGATCTATACATGGAGCTGGGAGTGTGATTCCCTGTTTGTGTAGATATACTCACATTAGCTCCTCATGAGCAAGCATTCTACAAATAGCTGGGTAGTGAGGGTAGCAGAGGCTACCTGTAACAATTTGTGTTAGCATCCTAAGTAAATACCCAAGAGGTTGAGGATCCAGGTAGATATGTACTCAGAAGGCTAACACAAACTGCTGCCCATGCTACTTAGCTACACTGTTATTTTTAGCATAGTAGCTCAAGCAGACCTAGCCCAAATGTGTCTACATGAGATAGAAATCAGCCCTCCCAATGTTTGTTTTTTTTTTCCTTTTTTCCCATTTCCATAGGAAATATATATGGTCATTTTGTTTCCATAAGTACAATTTTGTTTGTTGGTTGCCAACAAACAAACAAAAAAACCCCTCACCTTTTATTAAGTGAATTTACATGAGTTAAAATTTTTAAATTAAAAAAATGAAGTATATCTCCATGTCATCAATCTCCCTTATTTTCCCCTCCGTTTTTGTTTTGAGATTTTCATGGAGGAAAATCCATTACTTGATAAACCCTGCAATGGTAATTAATGTCTTTGTTGGGGGAAAAAATTGTCATATTTAGATGATCTCTCAGAGTTTTGTTGTTGAAGACCAATCTTTCTGACACCCAAACATCACAAAGGGGCACAGAGAGAAGAATATAGAAAGGTAATTAATGAAGCTTGTGCCTAAAATGTTTGGAAAATACAAGTACAGTATATCTTATCACTTTTAGCTTGCCAAAACCATCACAGCAAACTGTTGCAAGGTTAGAGTTCTCCTGGCTAGTTAAACTGGATACTTCAAGGCAGAAAGCAAGAAGAGAAACATAGGGAGGAATAAGATAGGTGAAGATAATTACTGACATGCCTATGAGGATTTAGTAAGGTGAACATTATAATCACACGTCCAAGACTTTGTCAGGACACAGTCATGATAATTGCTATATCATTTGGTCTCTCTTTTTCTGACTATTTA
Organism: Pelusios castaneus; assembly: GCA_007922175.1. NCBI lineage: Eukaryota > Metazoa > Chordata > Testudines > Pelomedusidae > Pelusios > Pelusios castaneus. Next base: position 4,553,583 of record ML685830.1, read on the forward strand.
TTTTAGGGTTTTGGACTACAATCCATCACTACAGTATCTGAGCACCTTCCTGCATACAGTAGATTGAAAATAAAAAAGTTCCTGGTGCACAGCATGGAATCTTTGGCCTGTGTCCCTTTTTATAGAATCATAGAATAATAGGGTTGGAAGGGACCTCACGAGGTCATCTAGCCCAACCCCCTGCTTAAAAGCAGAACCACTCCCACTAAATCACCCCAGCCAGGGTTTTGTCTAACCGGGCCTTAAAAATCTCCAAAGATGCAGATTCTACCACTTCCCTAGGTAGCCCATTCCAATGTTTCACCGCCCTCGTAGTGAGAAAGTTTTTCCTAATATCCAACCTTGACCTCCCCAGCTGTAGTTTGAAACCATTGCTCCTTGTTCTGTCCTCTGTTACCATCGAGAACAGCCTACCTCCCTCTTCTTTCGAGCACCCCTTCAAGTAGTTGAAGGTTACTATCAAATCTCCCCTCAGTCTTCTCTTCTGTAGACTAAATAAGCCTAGTTCCTTCAGTCTCTCCTCATAAGTCATGTGCCCCAGCCCCCTAATCATTTTTGTTGCCCTCCACTGGACTCTTTCTAATTTGTCCACATCCTTTCTGAAGTGGGGAGCCCAAAACTGGACACAGTATTCCAGATGCGGCCTGACCAGTGTCGAATAGAGGGGAATTATCACATCCCTCGATCTGCTGGCAATACTCCTACTGATGCAGCCTAATATGCCATTGGCCTTTTTGGCAACAAGGGCACACTGTTGGCTCATATTCATCTTCCCGTCCACCATAGCCCCCAGGTCCTTTTCTACAGCACTGCTACTTAGCCAATCGGTCCCCAGCCTGTGCATGGGATTTTTTCATCCTAAGTGCAGGACTTTGCACTTGTCTTTGTTGAACCTCATGAGGTTTCTTTTGGGCCAGTGTTCCAATTTGTCCAAGTCTCCCCCTGCCCTCCAGAGTATCTACCATTCCCCCCAACTTGGTGTCATCCGTGAACTTACTAAGCACGCAGTCTATTTCATCATCAAGATCATTAATGAAGATGTTGAATAGAACCGGCCCCAGGACTGACCCCTGGGGCACTCCACTTATTACCGGTTGCCAACCAGACATCGAGCCATTGATTCCTACCTGCTGATCCCATCAATCTAGCCAGTTTTCGATCCACCTAATGGTCCACTCGTCCAACCCATAATTCCTTAACTTGCCGACGAGAATGCTGTGGGAAACCGTATCAAAAGCCTTGCTAAAGTCAAGGTATACCACGTCAATGGCTCTTCCCGCATCCACAAATCCAGTCATCTCATCATAGAAGGAAACCAGGTTGGTCAGGCACTATTTACCCTTGGTGAATCCATGTTGACTGTTCCTGACACTCTATTTTCCTCCAAGTGTTGCAGAATGGATTCTTTGAGGACCTGCTCCATGATTTTCCATGGGATTGAGGTGAGGCTGATCGGTGTGTAGTTCCCCGGATCCTCCATTTTCCCTTTCTTAAAGATAGGTACTATATTTGCCCTTTTCCAATCCTCCAGGACCTCCCCCGTTCGCCACAAGTTCTCAAAGATTATGGCCAGCGGCTCTGCAATCACTTCCCCCAACTTCCTCAGCATCCTCGGATGCAGTTCATCCGGCCCCATGGACTTGTGCACATCCAATTTCTTTAAGTAGTCCCTAACCTGACTTTCCAACACCAAGGGCCGCTCTTCTCTCCATTCCGCGTTAACCCGTGTAGTAGCCGGGAGCTGGCCCTCCCTGTGAAGACTGAAGTAAAAAAAGCATTGAGTACTTCAGCCTTTTCCGCATCATCCACCACGAGGATGCCTGCCCCATTCAGTAAGGAACCTACACCACCTCTGATCTTTTTCTTGTTGCTGATATACTTGTAGAACCTCTTTCTGTTATCCTTCACATCTCTTGCTAGCTGCAACTCCAATTGTCCTTTGGCCTTTCTGATTTTATCCCTGCAGTCCTGAGCAATATCTTTATACACCTCTCTTGTCATCTGTCCAAGCTTCCACTTCTTGTAAACTTCCCTTTTATGTTTCAGCTCCCCACAGAGTTCCCTGCTAAGCCACGCTGGTCGCCGTCCACATTTGCTGTTCTTTCTGCACATCGGAATGTTATCTTCCTGAGCCTTTAATAGGGTTTCTTTAAAATATAGCCAGCTGTCTTGGATCAGCCTCCCAAGGGATCCTGCCCATCAGCTCCCTAAGGGAGCCAAAATCTGCTTTTGTGAAGTCCAGGGTGTGTGTTCTGCTTCTTTCCTTCCTTCCATTGATCAGGATCCTGAACTCTACCATCTCATGGTCGCTGCTGCCCAGGTTGCCATTTACTTCTACTTCCCCGATCAATTCTTCTCTGTTTGTGAGCAATAGGTCTAGAGGTGCAAGGCCCCTAGTTGGTTCCTCCAGCATTTGTACTAGGAACTTGTCCTCAATGTTCTCCAAAAACTTGCTGGATTGCCTGTGCACCACTGTATTATCTTCCCAGCAGATGTCAGGATAATTGAAGTCCCCCATAAGAACCAGGGTCTGCGATCTGGAAACTTCTGTTCGTTGTCCATAGAACGCCTCACCCACCTCCTCTTTCTGGTCTGGCGGTCTGTAGCAGACACCCACCACAACATCCCCCTTGTTGGATTCTCCCCTAAACTTAACCCACAGACTTTCAACCATCTTGTTTCCACTTTCATAGTGGAGCTCCGAGCAGTCATACAGCTCTTTTACATATAGTGTTACTCCTCCCCCCCTTCTTCCCTGCCTGTCCTTCCTGAACAATTTATATGCACAGGTTACCAAAAGTTCTGCATAAGATAGAGTTTTTTTATTTGGGGATATGCCCAAATGAGATGGCATCCTTGCTTTCCTTTCAAAATATCAACCAAACAAGTTTCCAATCATCTTTTGTTATGACCATTTTGTACCCTCATCATTTCTTTGGCTCTGTTTGGATCCTTTCAATAACAGCTTACTACAAAAGGTTATTGGTTAAAATGATATCCTGTCAATTTTCACCTGCTTTTGACAGTTTAAAATTGTAATACATTAAACATAATAGGACTAAAGATTGTATAAGGATTTTGGAACTGCTTCTGACTTGTTTGTGGTTTTTTTTCTTTCCCAGATCACAGTAATGCTATGTCTACACTTGGAAATTTAAGTCGACTTAGTTAAGTCTACTTAGTGAGTCTACACTTAAATTTTAAGTCAACTTTGGGGGGAACTTACAAAGTCGACCTAGAACATCCACACTGGATGCCTAGGTTGACTTCTAGGGGCTAGGGGGACCTAGGGCAGGTCTATGGGAGCAGGGGGGCACCCCTTGCCCAGTGCCAGGGGCTCAGCCTTTGCCCCATTGTACATACATTGTACAATAGGGCAAAGGGGGACAGGGACCTTGGCAGGGCATGGGGCAGGGAGGGCAGGACTCTGCCCTGCCCTGTGGGGGGCATGCCAGGCTCCTCCTGTGCCCCCCCCCCCACAGGGAAGGCATTGGTGTAGTCCTGGGGTAGCCCTAAGTCGACTTAGGGCTACCCCATGGCTACAATGGCTTAAGTCTACTCTAGGGAGTCAACTTAAGCCTTAAATCGAATTAATTTGAGGTTTAATAAAGTCTACTTAATTTTTAATAAGTCGACTTTATTTTCCTTAAGTCGGCTTACGCAAGCTGCTTAAGTCAACTAAAGGAAACTGTAGTGTAGACGCGGGGTAAATTAAGTCGACTTAAGCAAGCTTAAGTCGACTTAATTTTCAAGTGTAAACACACCCCAAGGGACATGGGTACAGGGAACTCTGGGAAATTTTCTCTTCTTCTTTGATTGTTTTACCTGCAAAGGGATAGGAGCTAAAGAAATTAAACTTTGAATCCTGACTTTCCCAATCACCGTGCACATGACGTTCTGCAGCTCACTTATTCTTTCTGAGCCAGGCAACCTGTCTGTTAAACAGGGCTGATAATGACAACTTTGTTTTGTTAGTTTCAACAGTCTATAGCTAAATTGAAGATTTCAATTTCCAGTGTCCTCTGTATTTCATGAGCAAAACTTCACTTTAGAAAAGTTAAATGGTTTAAGTTATTTTCTGTGCACTCTTTTTCAGTGTATTAAAAACAAGAAAACAATCTTTACAAAAGAATTTTCCAAGCAGAGAAGTTTTGGTACTCCCATTCAAGAGTCTGAGATGTACATGAAATAGCAATCGGAGCTACAGAAAAGGATAGTTTAAGAACGTCAGGAAACTAGGCATACTGACTGGCTGGTGACCGAGGGCTTGTCTACCCTTAAAATGCTGCAGTAGTGCAGCAGTGCTATGAAGCTACATTGCCGTAGCTCTTCAATGAAGAAACTACCTATGTCAAAGGGAGGGCTTCTGCTGTTGACTTAGGCACTTCACCTTCTCAAGAGGATTTTCCACACCTCCAACAACATAGTTATACTAATATAAATTGCTAATATAGACCACGCCTGAGAAGATAAAATTGTCAATGGTGTTATTACAGTATGGCCTACAATATATAGTAAATCAGGGAGTATTAGCATTACTGCATCCAGGTTTGGAAGTGGAATGGATATCATGAAAATGCCTAGACTTTAATTTGATGGGTAACAAATAAAATCCAGAGGGGCAGCCGTGTTAATCTGTGTTCAGCAAAAACTACAAGAGACCTGTGGCACCTTAAAGACTAACAAATTTCTTCTGGCATAAGCTTTCATGGGCTCCAACCCACTTGTCAGATGCAGCACTGTAGCTTCATCAGCACCGCTGCGTCTGGAGAAGTGGGTTGGAGCGCACGAAAGCTTACGCCCAAAGAAATCTGTTAGTCTTTAAGGTGTCACAGTACTCTCATTGTTTTTGTAATAAATGAGAATACTCTTTCAATAACTAGCCTTTCTTTACCCACAAGGAATTTCTATTTCCATATGGTCCATTTGCAGACACTCGAGGCAATTATCTAACCTTTATTAAATAAGATTTGTTTCTTTAAATGTAATTAAGAGAAGATCATGAACTGGGTATCTACAAATTAGTTCTTGTTCAATTGAAACTGCATGATTAGCTAGTTTTTGACTAAATAGAGAGAGGTTATAGAGTAACAAAGAGGAACAGGAACAATAGAGCAGTTTGGTTTTTAAAACCAGCCAGTTCAGGTTATTTGAGGGGAATAATAATGACACTGTGGGCCTGATCTTTCGCCTTCGGCTTCTACTGGTGAGCACACAATCTTACATTCTCCTACACTTGTCTGCTTGCTTCGATGCAATAACCCTTGCATGAAACATTGTTTAAGAGCCAGAAAAACCCACTGACATTTGGACCCATGGTTTTAATTGTTTGCTGGTTTTTGGCAGCAAGTGAGAGCTTATAATGCTCCTATAAAAAAAAACATGAATTCCTTCTTCTCTATATACAATTTACCTCTATTTATCAATTTATTTCTATTTACCTCTGTGCCTACATGATTTTATCTGGACTTACCTAGGTGAAAGATAGAGGGGCTGGTAAAACATAAATAGAACTTTAGTATCTCGAAAGGGGAAAAAGAAGGTTTAGAAAAATGTACAAAACCATAAACTTAATAAAATCTGTAAATAATAATGTTTCATCTCTTCCTTATTCTAACCATAACTAAAATTATTTTCTTCACATAGCACCTTTTAAAATAGGAAAGGCTAGTGGAAGTGAAGCCAAACCATTAACAATATCAGTGGGGCTTACCCAGGCTCTCTCAGGCTATGTCTACACTTGTGTATTTAAGTCGACTTTAACTAAGTCGACTTTAAGTCGACTTAGTTAAGTCGACTTAGTGTGTCCACACTGAAAATTAAAGTCGACTTAAAGGGGGACTTACAAAGTCGACCTAGAGCATCCACACTGGTACTTTAATACTTCCATATTGGCAACAGGGAATTTGGAATTCCTTGGGAATCTCTATTCTGTATATTAGAAGTTGAGCTCCTTTATGAGGTTATAACTTTAATCTCTTGAGAGACAGATTAATACATGTTGATCTCAAACATTGTGTATTGCATTTACACAAGGTAAGGAGTCAGAGAGTTTATGTATAGAAAAAATAAATCAAGATGTAAACAAGTGAAACTAATATTTGAAAAACTGAAATATATATCTAAGATAATTTTACAAAGATAAGAAATTCCCTTGGACTATACATGTTCCTTGGATGATTTAGTGACACAGAATGAATCTGTATTCAAATAGCTATTCAAATAGGTTTCCCCATTTCAAAAAAAATTATTATTATGGCACCATAACCGATACTAGTTTTCACTTATAAATACCCTTGGGTTTACCAACCCCAACCCCAGAACCATTATATAGCAAAGTAATTGCATTCATCTATATGTTCAACAACAAGAAAACAAAGTAGTCTTTGCTGGCGAGGACTCCTGCAGATGGTAAAGTTACTGTTGAAGAGCTCATTCATGCATCCTTAGTGCTCTTAGTGGGGAAAAAGACAATCTAGATAACCTTTGTACTAATTAGAACAACTAGCGTAATCAGGAGAGTTGACTGCAACCTGTTTTTTCACCTCCTGAGAAGATGATCTGCTATGGCACAAGCCCATAGGTTGCCCCCACATTTTTTTATTTTTTTTTGGCTGTTGTAAGTCAGGTAAGCATAACATTATTATTATAATAGCAAGTATTATATTTTTAGCAACTGGTGGGAGAGGTATATTTCTGTACTGTAGCTCTCCTGATGACAGTTGAAAAATAAACATGAGAGTAATTTCTTCTATCCAATCCAAACAGTATCTATGTATTAGACAATTATATTGCAATAAAAAGGTATTCAAATGAAACTGGTTATCAAAACTTAACATACTAAAATCTTGTGTCCATCCTTATCCTTCTGTATTTTTAAATGTGTCTGTGCTCCATTCAGCTACATAGAGTGGACAAAATTAATCTCCTGTATTCTTGTTAAATTGTAAAATTCTGGTGATCTCTCATTAGAAAAGCTCTAGCACCCCTCTCTTCCCCCCCCCCCCCCCATTTTGGAGTGCAGCTTTGAAATTTATCAGGCTGCTGGCCTTAGTATCAGGGATGTGAATTTTTGTTCCCATGAAAATCTGGCCAAATTATAAACCCATGAAAATATCTCAGAAAAGATTGGATAGAACCTCACAGATAAAAGCTCTGAACGTTCAGTCTATATTGAATATGCTTCATCTAAGGGTGCAGGACTCTCCTTGGAATTATATCTCTGGACTGCTGAAGGCCAGGCTGAAGCTAAGCACTGGAACTGAAGTAGGTAGGATGTGTGGACAGTGAAACCTGTCTGATGCCTAAGCAGCACGGAGGAGGAAGCTACCTGATTCAAATGCAGAGGGGACGAGCCAGAACCCCTGTGTGAAAAAATAATGTGATCAAATAATTAAAGACTGTATCATAACAGATGGGCATGAGAGGGGGCATGAACTTCTGGCATTTCCTAACTTTTGAGTGCTTGACTGTACAACCTTAATAATGGGTCTTCTACCATAGTTTTTGCATATGTAATACAATCATAACTTGGGAGCAAGCCATTGTATTTCAATCAATGAAATATTTTCCCTGGCTGTGAAAGTTAAATTGTCTTGAGCTACAAGAGAAGACTGGCAAATAAAATACAGCTGAAGGGCCGATTCCTCTCCTTTCTTAAACATGCTAAGATGACAGCCCTAATAACAGAACAAGCCTACTGCTGATCACTGGTACTAAAGCAGAGTATTGCAGCCTGAAATTGTGCCCAAGCCACTGCAGTTCCCTAAACCTTTTGTGTGAGGGCCTTTGTAATTAACTTTGTAATTTTTTTTTCTCAAACAGGGAACGAGTGAGCAAATTCTCACTGGGGGCAGATGGTCCTTCATGCACCCACTCCCTGCCCCACCTGGCTTGAGGATAGGGGGTGCTGCGTGTACTTCCTGTCCCAGCCAGCTTGTGGCTGGAGAGGAGGGTCTGCTGCGTCCCACTAGCCAGCTCAGGGACAGCAACCTTTGGCGAGCCAGAATCTGGCCCACAGGATATGAGTTGGACAACAGAGCCCTAAACTGATCACTTCATATATCCTGAAATTCAAATCTAATGCAATTGCCCCAGCCCCACCCATTTCATTTTAGAAAAGGGGGTAAGAGAAGACCTGGAGTCTTAGGTCTCCTGAAATGTTTACTGACACTCCTCTGAGGCTGTGTCTACACTGGTAAATTAAGTCGACTTAAGCTTGCTTAAGTCGACTTAATTTGCCCTGCGTCTACACTACAGTTTTCTTCAGTAGACTTAAGCAGCTTGCTTAAGTCAATTTAAGGAAAATAAAGTTGACTTAATTAAAATTAAGTCGACTTTATTAAACCTCCTTTCCACTAGACCTAAGGCTTAAGTCGACTCCCTAGAGTCAACTTAAGCTAGTGTAGCCATGGGGTAGCCCTAAATCGACTTAGGGCTACCCCAGGACTACACCCTGCTGGGGGGGGCATGGGGGTGCCTGGCATGCTACCCCACAGGGCAGGGCAGAGCCCTGCCCACCCTGCCCCTATGCCCTTCCAGGGTCCCTGTCCCCTTTTGCCCCATTGTACCTATGTACAATGGAGCAAAGGCTGAGCCCCCTGGCATTGGGCAAGGGGTGCCCTCCTGCTCCCGTAGACCTGCCCCAGGTGCCCCTAGCCCCACAAAGTCTCTGACTCCTTACCTTGTGTAAATGCAATACACAATGTTTGAGATCAACATGTATTAATCTGTCTCTCAAGAGATTAAAGTTATAACCTCATAAAGGAGCTCAACTTCTAATATACAGAATAGAGATTCCCAAGGAATTCCAAATTCCCTGTTGCCAATATGGCAGTATTAAAGTACCTTGTATTTTAATGTCTGAAGTGACAGCATTGGTGCAATTAATTTAACCTTGCTTTAAGTTTACTTATCTGTATAAATATGAGAAGGGGTAAAGCACAGTCCTGTTTGCAAAATCTGTCTGATATCAATTGCTGAATCATGGTAGCTTCATTTTTCATTGAACTCTGCTATTAGGTTCTCATGACATATGAAATCTCAGGCCAGCCTTTTTTTCTGGAAAGATCTTTAGACCAACATTATTAATTGCTTTTCAAATCTTTAATGATTAAGTCTGAACAATTGTCTTTTTAATTAGTTTTAGTTCACTACCAAACAAGCATTACTGGAATTACAGATTCTTATTCATTACTTTTAGCATAACATAATATAAGAAGCTCTTGTATTCTCAAAGTCCTTTACAAAGTAACATCCATTTCCATGATTTTGATTTAATCTCTTCTCTCTGAAATCTATCTATTTTATTTTAATAATGATACATAGTCACTGAGGAGTTTCATAGACCTTTGTCACCATGCTTTGCTGAGTGTACATCAATGCCTTCTTTAATACAATTAAAGAGAAAAGAATATAAAGTCTGGGAGTGAACATTATGTATAATGTTCCAAAAGGCAAGAAACAGAGTGCAATGAATAAAGTCCTTACTCTTAAATGAGATTCTTACATACTTCACTTTATGCACTGTGAGTAATCCATGGGAAGAGAACTATTGCCAATGCATAACTCCTTTCGAGATCAGAGCCTACCTAGATATACAAAATACATATAGAAAAGTAGTTTAAAAAACACTTTTAATTGGACCATCTTATTATTCACAATTTTATTCTTATGCAGCTGAATAATTCTATTTGTCCGCTCCTCTGGGAGTATTTATCTGGTTTGGCTGGAAGAGGAAAATCATTTTTTCCTATGATCTTCATTTTAGTAGAGATAAGCAAGCCTTGGGGGTGGGGAAGATAGCAAATATTCATGCCAATATTATAAGGCTGTTTAGATGGGCTATTTCCATTAGTGGGTATTTATTTATGAGATATTAATGGGAGATTAAAAACAATAATTGTTAATATGTCTCATCTTGAAGTAGTCATCTTCAACAGGCATTACTGAGGAACTGATTCAAACAAAATTCTTGACAATTACAACCTTGTTAATCATCACCCAATCTCTAATATGCCTATTACAAGGTGTAATGGTTTTGTAGTGCCACTATGATCTGAAGATTCCAAGTGAAATCCTGCAAGGAGTCCAGTGACACTTTTACAGACTAACAAAAAAATTATGTATTTGTTTGTCTTTAAACGTCCCACTAGACCACTTGATGTGTGTGTGGGTTTGTTGGTTTTTTTTTCCTTTCCTTTCCTGAAATAGACTAACACAGCTACCCCTTTGGAACAAGTGAAATCCTTACTCTTGGAGACAATGGGATTTTTGTCATTGAAATCCAAGCCTCACTGTAGTCATTCTCCATTTATGCCAGCTCAGATCGTCATTCAATGCTTGTGGCATAGCAGACACACTGGCTTCTCTTTTGTGCTTTTCATTATCTGGGGTCCCAGGTCTAGACAAAGTAATGCAGCTTGTTCATTCTTTTTCCCTAAAAAAAAAAAAATCAAGATTCCTTCGTCTCCCAGCACATTTATTCATCAACTCAATGCCTATACCAATAATAACCCAAATATACTCAAATTATAAATTAAATTAAATTAAACAAAATGTTGTTTATATTAGAATGAGTCCATAATATACACATATAGTTATACCTTTCTCTAATACTCCCCATATCACAGGTTGTTGTAAGGATAAATACATTAAAGATTGTGAAGCCCTTTGCTGTCTACTGATGAAAAGCACAATATTTAAGATCTAGATATTATTAAAAACAAAAAAATGGAAACAAAGAACAGCATCTATTCTTTCTTTCATCTAGACATGGGCTTTGAAAAGTTGTGTTAGTATGACTAGTGTAATTACAAGAAACCAATCTAAGGTTTTATAGAGTTTCACGTATCTGAGAACCTGACATTTTAATCATCTCACAGGCAACACTCATTCTCCTCTTCATCTTCTTTCTGTCCCAGTACTGTGCTGTATTTGAGCGAGACTTTTAAAAACAACAATTACCACTATTTCTCAGAATGCTATAATTTGTAATTATGTTGTACATCTTTTATGAAAAATAAAAGCAATATACATTAGTAATTCTTTAATAGCTATACTATGCCTCTTTATGCCTCTCTAAACTCATTTTGTTGTGAGCAAAATAACGTGATGTTGAATGATATTTTAGCTAACCTTTAACATAATTTCAACTGTAATCGAACGTGAAAAAATATAGGAGCACTTAAGTCTGAATTCTGCCACGCTTATGTTTAGTTGCAGTCAGCGGGTGTATTCATGAGGTAAAGAACAACTCAGAGTGAATAAGGTAGCAGAATTAGGCCTTTGATAAGATATCTTGTTTAGAATCCTAACTATTTTCCTGAATATATATTAAATAGAATTCTGGACCAAACTGAGCCCTGGCACAAGCAAATACAGCTATGACTGATGGCACTGGTCTTTGTTTTTGCTAACTTGCTCCAGGCTGAATTTGGCCTTTTGCTGTGACAAACTTGCTCAGCAATTACGTTCCCTTTGTACATAAAACTGATAGTACCATATCTAAATTCTTAGGAAGTAGATAGCACTCTAATCTTCAGAGTTTTCCTCCTTAAACAAAAGGCCAATTTAAATCACAGTTCTCATAAGACATGGATAAACTAGAGAGAGAGTTCAGCGGAGAGCAACAGAAAGGATAAAAGGTTTAAAAAACCTGACCTATAAGGAAAGGTTTAAAAAAAAGAAGCCTAGTCTTAAGTAAAGAAGACTGAAGGGGGGAATCTGATAACAGTCTTTAAGGCTGTTATATAGATGATGGTGACCAATTCTTCTCATGTCCACCGAAAGTGGGGCAAAAAGTAATAGGCTTAATCTGCAATAAGGGAAATTTAGGTAGATATTAAGAAAATCTTTAACTATAAGGGTAGTTAAATTACAGAACAGACTTCTAAGAGAGGGGGTTTTTTTTAGGGGGGAGTGAGGGGGGGCTGACAAACACCCTGTCAGCCCCCCTCACTGTTTAGCAGGGAGCTGGACTTTATGGCCTCTCAGTTTTCTTTCCCAGCATTACATTTCTATGATAAACTTTCTTCAGGGGAACATTTACATAATCATGAGCACAGAAATGAACATTATCTGCCATTTATAATTTTGGTAGATCCCTATGGAAAAAAAATCATGAAAATTAATGTATTTATTCAGGTCCAGAAATAACTTTCTAAATATGGCTAACCTAAATAAGCTGCTTTGGAAGTCATCATAAGAATTCCTAATAGTTTAAGCTAGGAAGGGAACTTTTTTTGAGCTACAGCTTGAAGTATTTCAATGACCCAAATGATTCAGTGGAACCCAGTGCGTACAGTGAAAGGACTTTGAGTTTGGGGCAAGACTAAGGAAATTTGTACAAAGCAAGACTAAAAAAAGTACTAGGTAATACCAACACATTAATCTGCCTATTGGTATTACTTGCAATGCTAATGTGTGTGTATAGTAACTTGAACCAGTGTTGCTAAAAGCAATGGGAAATAAAGAGATGTAGGGGTTTTATATTTTTTATGACTTGTAATGAACCCATAATGAATGAAAGTGTTGTAACTGAAGTGTGTAAAATCCCAGTTTTATTTAAAGGTACAATACTAAAGTACAGTATTAAAGGTTTGTTTTTAAATTACTTTACAAACACATTTGATGTTCCCAATGTATCAAATTTATTCTCTACACCATTATGTACTTTGTTGTAGAAAGCCTATTTATTAAGCCTATTTAAGTCAGAAATATACATATCTCACCAAGAACATAAACTAAACAAATCATTTCACCATGGATATATTCAAATAAGTATGGTGTATTACAGTCAGGATAGAAGTACAATAAATTTGGAATTTATAATTTATATTTAATTTCAACGTTCTAATGTTAAAATCTGAAACATAATCCTCAACATTTTTTAAACAAAATGGTCATCTTGTTATTTAAAAGTAATACAAAATTCTCTGAAAGAATTGTAATATGACTGAGGTGTTATGTTTTGATGACAAGTGTATCGTCTTTTTAAGCAAACATTCACATTAATAATTACATGTACAAGTTTATGTGGAAGATAACCAGGGAAGAGAGATTACTGTAACTTTATGCACAGTTATTTCTAACTCTGGAATAGATTTTTTAAATATATATTTGTCATGTGAATATTATAATGCCTTTCTAGCCTTTTGCTGGACTGTAATGTCATGCTGACATTAACTAGCCATATAAAAGATTATCTTTGCTGGACATCATGAATAGCTAGGTTTTTCTCTTGTAACTTGGAGCCACTCCAGACTTATTAGGCTGCCAGGAGTTGAAGAGAACCCTTTTTTTTCTATTTTATGGATGTGAAAACAGTAAATATAGGAGGAACTAGACAAGGTGATGGACCTGTAAGATTAACATGATGTAGGAAGTGCTCAGCAACTATGCAGAAATGGAAAAGAATGTATCCTAGATGACTAACACCAGCACATATTACAGATCATGTGGATAACTGAGATGAGATGGACCATGGAGAAAAGCATAAAAGATTACCAGCCTCTTACCTGGAGACTCACAATTCCAGGCTGTGAGAGATAGTGATGACAAGGCTGGTGGATACCAAAAAATAAGCTGATGAGATGAAAAAATAACCTGGCACATGCACATAGCCCTGATAGAACTTCCTCTCTGGCTGAACACTCACCAGGTTGTTGTGTTTCAGGCCCATCTCACTGGAGCATGGGTACTCTTTAAGCTTCCTGAGACTGGAAACAGTTCAAACACTAGTTGACCCTGTCAGCAAATGGTGGATTCCAAATTGATGCACAGGCATTCTATGCTACAACAATTTCACAATAACAGCTTCATAGCATCAAGCATAGCTAATATTCTGAATGAGCATCTCAAGAAATATGCCAAAACAGGTTTATGGAAGAGGGTTTCTCACTGAGATACAAGATCATACTTCACAGCTGGGAATCTTATACTGAACTCTGATATGCCACTTGCAAGAATCAGGATACAAACAAGTATCTGACTCTGTGATAAGTTCTTTTCATTCTTTCTTTTCAATCTCTCATCTTTGGGTAAGATACTGGGGGGGGTGGGGGGGGGGGAAAGGGAGATCTAGGGAATTCCATTTGGCTTATTACCTTCCCCATCCAAAATATAGTTCAGTGAATGACTTACTCAACCAAAAGTTAAGCTACAGTTGAATATCATTTGTAGCCACATGTTTGGAATGGCTTGGCCTAGTAAGGTATAGAGTATGTTTACGACAGTAGTAAAGTCAATGGGAGCTGAAAATCTTTTGAAAATCCGACTAGGTCTCTGTCTGTATCTCTGGTGACTCTATAACTTTAATTTTTTTGTCCTGATCAGGCCTTCTAATGAAGACAATGATCAAACTTTCATTAATTTCTATTGGACCAGGCCCATATTAGTTTATGGGTAAATCTAGTTTTTCTTGCCATCCTTCAAATCTATAATATAGGACAATCCTGTATATCTTATCTGACTCTCCATGATAGACCAGAAGGGGCACACACCAAAAAGAGAGAGGCTTGCCTGTTTATCTTGAGTGGGACAATGAGGTACACTTTTATGTAGTCTGAGTATAATAGGATTTTTGCAGTTCTAGCTTCATTACCTATTATTTATAATTGAAAGATTTTCATTGACTTTGATTGGACTCAAAGAGCTCACTTTAGCTTCACTGGGGCTATGTCTACACTTGGCCAAATAAGTCGACTTAGCATGTCTACACTATAAAATTAAGTCGACTTCAAGGGGACCCTGCCAATCAACTTAGAGCATCCACACTGGATGCCTAAGTTGACTTCTAGGGGCTAGGTGGACCTGGGACTTGTCCATGGTGGCAGGGGGGGGCACCCCTTCCAAAGCGCCAGGCGGCTCAGCATTTGCCCCATTGTACCCTGGTACAATGGTAGCTGAGTAGGACAGGGACAATGACAGGGCATAGAAGCGGGGTGGGCAGGGCTGTGTCCTGCCCTGTGGGTGGACACGCCAAGCTCTGGCTATGACAGCCACACTGGCAGGGAAGGTAGTGGGGGAGCCCTGGGGCCCTTTAAGTCAATTTAAAGTTGATTTAGGGCTAATCTGTGTCCACAATGGCTAAGTCGACTTAATAAAGTCGATTTAGCCAGTAAAGTCGACTTCAAACCAGGTTTAATAAAGTTGACTTTAAATTTCCTTAAGTCGACTTAAGCAGCAGCTTAAGTCGATTTAAGGAAATTGTAGTGTAGACACAGATTAAATTAAATCAATTTAAGCAGGCTTAAATCAACTTAATTTGTAAGTGTAGATGCACCCTGGAAGTCTAGGTACTCTAAGATTCTGAATATCAGGCCACTTCAGCAGATAAGTATTTAGGGTCTGGATCCCAAAAGGCACTTAGACACCTAAGTCTAACATTTAGGAATCACTGAGGGCATTCAAACTCATAGTCAGCTGTCACTTATCCCTGCAATTGCCCAAGTTTCTGCCTGTGCAAAACTACCTAAGTCATAATGCCACAGAGATGTTCAACACCTTAACACCTGTGTAAACCCCAGCAAGATTCTCAAACTAAGTGTTCCCCTGCCTATCAAATATCATCTGAGAGATGTACTCAAGCCGTGCCTAAGATGCAAAAAAAGACAGCTGAAGGTGAGGAATTTTAGAGGTGTTTACATGGAATGTTGGTTCCTACTCCACCTCTGGAAGAATAGGTATTCAATCCAAGGTCTCCCATATTCCTGATGAGGCACACCAATTTTCAGTGAGTCAGAAAGACTTAAAGAGGTTGACTCTACAGCCCTATGGTTAGGGCAATCCTTGAAAGACTTAGGCTCCACCCAAGTTCAACCTAACAATTATTTATGCAAAGTGGAACAGATCCAACAGGAGAGATTGAGGAACAGCAACCAAGACTGCTCAATAGCTTAGTGGTCAATAGCTCATCTTGGTAGAAGGTGATTTGGAGCAGGGACTTGAATCCACATCAAGCAGAACAAGAAATTGAACCCTGATGAATATGCTAGTCACAGAGCTGTTAGTTATAATGAGATGAGAGTTTTCTCCCTTCTTTTCTTTCCTCTTTTCCTATTGACTAGAGCAGGGGTGGGCAAACTTTTTGGCTTGAGGGTCACATCTGAAGTATGGTAGGCCAGAGGAAGGGAAAGGGTCGGGGCTTGGATGGGGGAGTGGCCACCACTCTGGCCAGTGGTGGAAGGGGGAATTTTGGGGTGAATGGATGGAGTGGAGGAAGTTCCTTGTACTGTTTTTGTTTTTTCATTTTTTTTATGTACTGTAGGGGGAACAGATGGATCTGGGGGACAGGAGTTTTACACTGTTCTTGTTAGTTTCTTTCTTTCTCTCTCTCCCTCCCCCCAGAGAGGGGAGCTAGATGCCACTGGGCCCTGACTCTGGGACAAGCAGCTGCTGTGCTCTGGCACAACCCCACTGGGCGCTGCAGAAGGGCAGCTGCCACGCTCTGGCAGGGCACTCCGGCCCATGTGAGGAAGGAGTGGAACCAGTAGCAGACACTATGTACTAACTAAAGTATTTCTGGACCAGCCCCCAGGAGGAAGGGGTAAAGTTGCGATGGGGGAGAAACCTTCTTGGCCAGCCCCCGCAGGAGAAAGGGGTGGAACTGGAAGGGAGAGGGACCAGCAGCAGCACTCCGGGCTGTGGCGCTGTTGAGCTGCTGTTGGAAGTGGGGAGTGGCTGTAACAGCCATGGGCTGTTGACTGGTGCAGGTGGGGGGCCGGAGGAAGGGCACTCACAGGCCATAGTTTGCCAACTTCTGGACTAGAGTAACAGAGCACACATCAACATCATCTTCAGATGTCCTAGGAATCTCTCAGACTCTGTCCATTAAGAGGCAAATTCAAGATGTTTATTTACTTTTTCATCACAATCTCATGCAGCAGTATTATGCGCCATGCTTCCTTACCTTTAGCCCTTTCCTACAGAGCTGAAGAACAGCAGTCTCCTTTCCCTAAGATTTTTTGTGTTTCTCCAGTGAACTTAACTAGTCCTGAAACTTCCGCTAATCATCCCCCTCCCCACATACTATGGATTTCTTATACCTCTTAGCTGATGAACTAAGCTTTCACATCCCCAATCAGCTGTATCCAGGTGATCTGATTGATGCCTAAGTGAGCGGAGTCCTGGCTCACCTGCCAGCTTCCAGCACTCTGTCCCAGCAAGCTCAGGCAATTTCCTGCTTCCATTCTAAGACACCTTTCTCCTCATGTACTGTACAGGAAGACTAGGAACCTAAATCAGGGTTGTGAATTCTACTGGATAGCAGGGCACCGAAGAGTTAGCTGTTTCCAATGCCTAAATCTGTTTATAAATCAAGCCCTCATCCATCTTTGAACATTCTGGCCATTATTCCTTCAACATTCTTCAATATTTAGAAACATCTTTCATTCCAACCATGCTTGAAATAGTGGAGTGCTATGGAGTTACAGTTTTCTACTAAGTTCCTCTGAGAGATTTTGTTAACTGTGATAGCCTTTGTGCATGCTGAGTGAATTATTCACATACAGATCTGACTATTTCCCACCACTAAAAGGTCTGAAATGCCACAATGCAGTTTTAAAAAGGCAATAGTGTGAGAAGAACCTAATTATATTTTCTCATTTTATTACATTACATCAATATCAGACCCTCTGGCTTTCTGAATTCCTTAGCCATGGAAATTACTATATGCCATAACATCTCCCATGCTCTAGTTCTTGACATGGAAAATAGTGTTTTACTGTGACTTTTTTGATGGAAATAAAGAATTGCAGATATATCAGCTAGTATATTCTCTCTCCCTCTAATTTATAGTGACATTCACTCACTTCAAGGAGAACAGAAATCTGTCCCTTCACTTGTGATATAGAGGGTCATATATGTAGGGATTACAGAGTAAATTAAACAGAAAACTCTGCTGAGATAGTGGGATGGCATCAGATGGAATCCTCACACATATTTCTTTCTAGAGGTATGGTAGGAGGCTGTCCCCGTACACAGCCTCTGCTGGCTTTGCAGGAGATAGACTCATAGGCTATGTCTACACTTGCACTTTTAAATCGACTTTAACTAAGTCAACTTAACTAAGTCGACTTTAAGTCAATTTAGTTAAGTCGACTTAGTGTGTCTACACTTAAAATTAAAGTCGACTTAAAGGGGAACCTACAAAGTCGACCTAGCGCATCCACACTGGATGCCTAGGTCGACTTCTAGGGGCTAGGGAGACTTTGGGCAGGTCTACGGTGGCGGGGGGGAGGGGGGAACCCCTTGTGTGCAATGGGGCAAAGGGGGACAGGGACCCTGGCAGGGCATGTGGGCAGGGTGTGATTTAGGGGAGCGTTTATGATATTATTTTCTATCCATATATCCTAAATGCTATAATCCATAGGAGCTATGTCATGTTTGGTATCAATAGAAAGGTAGTAATTTTCTGGGAATGATTATATAGTTTATGTCTAGGAATTAAATTCGGATTAGAAATTAGTTTAGTTAGGAATTTGGTGTTATATCTGTACTTTAACTTGTGTGATTTTACGGAAGTGTCTGAGAGAGGTGGGTGTGTAAAACCATTGTCTCCTTAATGTTTAGGAATTTTCCAGGTGATATGGGCCCAGGGAGTAAACTGATGAGCCATTAAGGACACAATGGTTGTCTTCCTTATGTCCTTAATGGCTCATCAGGATACTCCCTGGGCCCATTCTACCTGGAAAATTCCTAAACATTAAGGAGACAATGGCTTTACACACCCACCTCTCTCAGACATTTCTATAAAAGCACACAAGTTAAAGTATAGGTATAACACCAAATTTCTAACTAAACTAATTTCTAATCCGAATTCAATTCCTAGACATAAACTATATAATCATTCCCAGAAAATTACTACCTTTCTATTGATACCAAACATGACATAGCTCCTATGGATTATAGCATTTAGGATATATGGTTAAAAAATAATATCATAAATGCTTCCCTAAATCCAGACAGCATCACACCCTGACCACATACCCTGCCCTTTGGGGGGCATGCCAGGCTCCCCCTGTGCCCCCCCCCCCGGTAAGGAGGGCATTGGTGTAGCCCTAGGGTAGCCCTAAGTTGACTTAGGGCTACCCCAGGGCTACGCTGGCTTAAGTCGACTTTAAAAAGTTGAATTAAGCCTTGGGTCAAGTAAAAAGCAGGTTTAATAAAGTCAACAATTTTCATCAAGTCGACTTTATTTTCCTTAAGTCGACTTAAGCAAGCTGTTTAAGTTGACTTAAGCAAAGTGTAGTATAGACGCAGGGTAAATTAAATCGACTTAAGCCAAGCTTAAGTCAACTTAATTTACCAGTGTAGACGCAGCCACAGACTCATATACTCTAAGGTCAGAAGGGACCAGTATGATCATCTAATCTGACCTCCTGCAAAATGCAGGCCTCAAGACCTCACCCACCCACTCCAACTATAGGCCACCAACCTATGACTGAAGACAAAGTCTTCTATTTGCTGGGGTGATGGTGTTCAGAAAGGTCCTTCACAAAAAAAACCTCTACTGAGGACAAGATTGTCAGCTCCACAGCTGGCATTGAGGCTTCTCATAGCCTCTGATCAGTCCTCCCTCCCCGCAAACCTGTTTTATTGTTTGCTGGAGTCTGTTCAGGAGGGAATCTTCAGTTCCCCATCACCCTAGCTAAGATTTCTTGGTAGAGGCATAGTAGCAATGCCTCAAGAAAAGGATCTGCTGATGTGACTAAAGGGCCTCACAAGTAATCTTTTCAGTCATAAGGAAAAGTAACAAGTCCTACCACCACCAAGACTTCAGCTGGGTTAGCAGGAAATACTACACCAACCAAGCCTTTTGCTTGGGTTGCATACTGAGGCTTCTCTGTTCCAGAACATGCAACCTAGCTCACCAAGAAAGGGAGTGCTGAGTAGAAAAGGACCTGGCTACATCCACACTGGAGCCTTAGGTCGACTTAAGAACAGTTAAGTCAACCTACAGACTGCTGCATCCACACTGGGAGCTTATTACGTCGACTTAAGTGCTTCCTTTAGTCAACTTAATAAACCTCTTAAAGTCGACCTAAGGCTTAAGGCGACCTTATTAAGTTGACTTAAGCCAGTGTAGATGAGGAATATCCCTTAAATTGACCTAATTGGCCTCCAGACCCCCTCTCAGAGTTCCTGGCAATTCCTCCGTCAACCTAGCCCCTGCCAGTGTGGGCACAGGGCTGTGAAGTCTCTAAGTTGACTTAAGTTCGACTTTAAGTCAACTTAAAGTCGACCTTGGTTAAGTCAACTTAACAGAGCCTCCAGTGTAGACATACCCATTTAGTTTGCAGAAGAGAAGACTGAGGAGGATTTAATATCAACCTTCAACTACTTGAAGGGATGCTCCAAAGAGGAGGGAGCTAAGCTGTTCTCAGTAGTAACAGAGAACAGAAAAGGAACAATAGTTTCAAGTTGCAGCTGGGAAGGTCGAGGTTGGATATTAGGAAAAACTTTCTCGCTAGGAAGGTGGTGAAGAATTGGAATGGGTTACCTAGGGAGGTGGTAGAATCTCCATCTTTGGATACATTTAAGGCCCAGTTAAACAAAACTCTGTCTGGGATGATTTAGTAGGAGTGGTCCTGCTTTTAGCAGTGGGTTGGACTAGATGACCTCATGAGATCCCTTCCAACCCTAAGATTCTATGATTCTATGTACAGCAAGCAATAAAAAAATGGGGGGAAACCCCCCCTCACCCTATCTAGCAAATATTGCAATGAATTCATATTGTTCAATTTCAAAAATCTATATTGGTAGTGATTGATTCTTTATGTTTTGAAATTCTAATGTGCACAGCAGGCCATCTTGAAAGCCACCAAACTGGGTGGCTGTTTACTTGTTGCTCATCTCTTAATCAGTGACTTTAAGCATAGTGTCAGATCAATGGAAACTGCAGTATAGCAAAGGACTGAAGAAGACCACATAAAACATAGCTAGGAACTGACAGAGAAAATTTGGCAACAATGATTCTCTTTGGCAAATAATTTCCACTCTTGCTCTTTTTCCACCCTGTTAACTTCTCTTAGGGTACATCTACACTGGCAACTTTGGTCTACTTAAGGAGGCTTAAGTAGACCTAAACAAAGCCATGTCCACACTGGGCTTTTATTAAGTCGACTTAAGCATTTCCTTAAGTCGACTTAAGGAAAGCTTAAGTTGACTTAATAACACCTTGCTTTAGGTTGACTTAAACCTTAAGTCAACTTAAAACCAGTATGGATGCAGATTAGTGCCTAAGTTGACCTTATTAAGTCAACTTAATAAGGTCAATAAGCAGGTATGTCTACACTAGAAAAGTTAAATCAACTTCGTAAAGTGGACTTAATAAGGTTGACTTTAAGTCAACATAAAGTTGACCTTATTAAGTCAACTTAACAAAGTTGGCTTAATTTTTCTAGTGTAGACATAGCCGTTGTGTGCTAAGGATGCCAACTTTCTCCTAACTAGTTCACTTCAATTCACCTGTAAAACTGCAAGTCTGATGTATTCAATTTAAGTTAAGAATTTGCGGCCTGGTCTAATTATAGATGTTACCCCTCTGCTATCCCAGACCTTTCTGACTTTATAGCTGGGCTTCTTTTCTTTATTGGTCACAACAGTTTGGCAGCTGTGAGTTGCCTGTAAGCAGAGAAGGCTTTACTCTCTCTTTTGCCTGTGGTCAGTGGGGAGGTTTATGAAAATCATTACATAACTCTTTAGATCTCATTTTGGGAGAAGTTGAATAACCTAATATTTCAGACATCTGTGCCATCAATTTAAAATTACAAGGTGGGGCACTTTAAATACCAAGTCTCTGTTGTTTGAATCAGTGTCAATAGATGAACAGAAAATAACTCTGACATGTCTATGCTACTGCCGAATAAGAGAATCAGTATCTACCATTGCTAAAGTAACCTCCTAATTTGTAACAGTGATTTTCACTTCTCTCAACCTCACCATTTCTGTTATGTTGTGTTTGAATCTATACAACTTGTTTGATTTGCTGATGTAATCTAACCTGATGCAGTGAAATGTAATCACACGATTTATCTTCACTCATATACTGTAAATATTTTTCAATGTAAGTTTTCTCCACTCTGGCATCTGATTAAGTGGGATCTTGTCCATGAAAGCTCATGTGAAAAATAAATTTTATTAGTCTTTAAAAGCGCTACAAGACTCCTTTTTTGTTTTGCTGAACTAGAATAACATGGCTACCCCTTTGGAATGTCCTAATTTCTAGTTGATGACAATTAACCCAGAACAAGCCTCTCTCTGAAACCAGTGGCAAACAACTTTAAATGGTTAATCATTCTCCATCCCCTCAAAATAATATAGCACTAATGTTGGTTAACTGGCATTTAAGATATAAATTCATGATGATCTTCACTGTTTACTACTACATAATGATGTAACAACTAGACATTATTAAGCAAACAAAATCATACAGGGGATCAGGGTTGAACTGAGCTGCCTTGCTGAAGCGTGACAATCCAATGCTTTTCTTTGGTGGCTGAATCTTTTGCTCTAGAATTACAGCTTTGTATTAAAAATTTAAGACTCTAGCCCATACAGTTTTGAAGAACCCCTTCAGAATGTGAACCAGATGTAAACTCTTGCCCTAATGTCCCCTGGAGACTAGATAAGGTCTGAAATAAAGGCTCTCTGAGAGGGGTGAACAGCCCCTATTTAAAGTGAGAGTAACACTGGAAAGTAACTGTAACCATGTGCATATTTCAACATATTTCATTGCTGATCAATGCACAGAAGAAAGAAGATATGCTGTAAAATATGCAAAAATTTAATATTAGTGACATTTCATATGGTGTCATAAGTGGGAATGAGCAGAACCAGGGAAGATGTCATCCCTCCCTTGCCCCTTCCTCCCCTCCCCCCCGGCAATTGCCCTCCTTGTAGTGGGTGTCTGGAGGAAGTGTTCAGCTGTTTCTGCTATCATTTGGTTTTGGGGCGGTGGGGGTGTTTGGTTTTTTGTTTTGGATCTTGTAGTGTTTGTTTTCAGCAAGATTTAATAGTGCTAGTTTCACAAAGCTGAAAACTATGATGAGCCAAATGAGCGGGGGAAAGAATTTTATCAGTAAATGTAAATAATAATTGGAAATAATGTAAGACCACCTGATTAGATGCCTAAAAAGGCCCCAATCAACAGGTTTAAACACCAACCTGGTTTACTTGTCAATTAAAGGCTGCTGTAAAATAATATAACAAATTGGAAAAAGGGGAAATAGAGAATATAAATCAGAAGTTAGACATTATAGAAATGTGATCAGGGAAGCCAAAATACTCAAGAGAAAAAAAAATCTATGGCCAGCAGCAGCAAACTGAAGGACAGCAAGTAATTTTTTTAAAAAAATAAATTTATTAGAACAAAAAAAAATTCTGAAAATAGTATTGGTGCACTAGGTGGAAATGATAGAAGTATTGAATAAATATCTGTTTTGCATTTAGGGAAACATAGATGATGTAATTTCATCATAGTATGGCAATGCATTCTCCGTTACACCATGCTAAATACAAACTATTGAAGTTCTAACTTTGGTTCTAACATATAAATCAGCAGGTCAAGATGATTTGCATCCAAGAGTTTTTTTTTTTTTTTTAAAAACCTGGATGAGGAGATTGCTGAACAGTTAATGTTAATTTTCAAAAAGTACTGGAGCACAGGGGAAGTTCCAGAAGACTGGAAGAAAGATAATGTTGTGCCAAAGTTTTAAAAACAGGATGACCCAGGTATATAAATCTGTTAGCCTGACACTGATCCTAGGCAAGATAATAAAGCAACTGATATGGGATTTGATAAATAAAGAATTAAAGTAAGATAATAAAATCATCACTGATAAAGTTTGGTGATACAAAATTTGAGGGAGTGGTAAATAAGAAAGAGGACAGGTCACTGATTCAGAGCAATCTTGATCACTTGGTAAATTGGGTGTGAGCAAACAATAAGTATTCTTATTTGGCTGAGGTGGGGGGAAGATTGTAGGCCAATTCTTATGGACTGGAAGATCCAATACTAGGAAGTAGTGACCCTGCAATGGACTTGGGATCAGGTCTTGTTGGATAATCAGCTGAAAATGAGCACCCAGTGTGACACTATGGCCAAAAGAGCTAATGTGATCCTAATGTAATAAACACGAGTACTAGAGAGAGTATTTTACCTTAGTATTTGGCATTGGTGTAACCATTGCTGGAATTTTATGCCCAATTCTTATGTCTGCTATTCAAGAAAGATATTAACTTGAAGAGAGTTCAGGGAAGAGCCAGGAGAATGATCAGAGTATTAGAATGATTAGAGTATGCCCTCTACTGATTGATTCAGGGAGATCAATCTATTCAGCTTAACAAAGTGAAGGTGAAAAGGATTGATTACAAGCTGTAACTATTTATAATATAGGAGAAAAATATAGCATGATCCAATGATTGGAAATTGAAGCTAAACAAATTCAGAGTGGAAATAAGGGATAAATTGTGACAGTAATTAATAATTGGAACAATTTATCAAGGTTTCTGTGGATTCTCAAACAATGACCATTTTAAAATCAAGACTCGCTGTTTTTTGATAAAAGCTCTGTTCTAAAAATTATTTCAGACAGTTCTATGGACTATGGTAAACAAAAGATCAGATTGGATCACAATGGTCCTTTCTGCCCTTGGAATCTATGGCTTTATGACATGTTCAAGGTGTACTAATAGAAAAAAAAACAGTTCATAGTTATATATCTATACCATATAATCTATATATGTATGGTGGCAAATCCAATCCTCAGTTAGACCTATACCACCACACTTGAGCCTCTGAATCTGATTCTCTTACTTGTAAAGTAAACAAAACATTCCAGGACAAATTTTGTACTGATCCTATGTAATCACTATTATAAAGACTTATTGAGTCTACCAGATACAGCTATATAAACCTGTACTTTTAGTACTTGATGTTTACATATTCATTTTCTTTAAACCATGGCTGAAAATGGCATTAAATTGTTAGGGTCCCATTGAACAGGGAGAAAGAATGTGAGCCTTTATGACCTTTAAAAGGTATTTCTGCCTCATATTCTCAATAGCAAAATGTTCTGACATTCTCATAGATTCACAAGGCCTTAGGCATTTCCAATATAGATATTTCTGTATAGTTTTCTTTCCTCTGCAAACCAGTAAATGAGAGTTGCTGCAAAATACAAAGTCCCAATAATTTAACATTTTCTATAAATGTCAACAGAGGATTGCTCCGTTTCTGTAGGTCAAAAGAGCTTTTATAGCCTCATCTAAACTAAAATAGCAAAGATTTCATAAGAAACTAACAGGGAAAAATTCTTAAAGAAAACCCACCCCCTGCAGTTTCATGAAAACTGCATGAAGGTGCTTTGACACTAGGATGACAAGATAACTAATGTGAAAAATCAGAAAGGGTGCGTCTACACTTAGAAATTAAGTCGATTTAAGCTTGCTTAAGTCGACTTAATTTAATCCGCTTCTACACTATAGTTTTCTTAAATCGATTTAAGCTGCTGCTTAAGTCGACTTAAGGAAATTGCAAGTTGACTTTATAAAACCTCGTTTTAAGTTGACTTGCTGCTTCAGTTGACATTATTAAGTCAACTTCAGCCAGTGTAGACGTGGAGTAGCCCTAAGTTGACTTAAATGGCTTCCAGGGCTCCCTTCTCTTCTCCCTGACCTTCCTCCCAGAGTTCCTGGACAGGAAGCCTACTCTGGCCAATGACGGGGCAAGACACAGCCCTGCTCCCCCCTGAAGCTCAGAGCTGGCCAGGCCTGCCTAAGAATGGCTGAGCAGGGCAGCCAGCGCTGCAGGCGGGCACTGTCCTGGAGCCACCAGGAAATTCTGGCTCTCATAGCCATTTGGGGGGTGAGGCAATGGCCCCCAGGCTGCAGGGCAGCCAGCAGAACAGGGAGGTTTATGCCTCAATTTCCCAGGCTCTGGCTGCCAAGGGCTACACCTGGGACACCCAGCAAGTCCGGGTTAAAATAATGGACCTGAGGCAGGGCTACCAGTGGGCCCGAGAGGCGAGCCTCAGAACGGGAACAGCCCCCACCACCTCCTGCCGCTATTATTCGGAGCTGCATGGCTTCCTGGGGCAGGAGAGTGGGGGCTACCCTGAGGTCACAGTTGACTCTGCCGAGCCTCTCTCCCCCGACGACGTCCGGGAGGAGGGCTCGGTGGAGGAGACTGTGGGGCCGGAGGAAAGGGAGACCAGCCAGTCCCAGGAGCCGGAGGGCACCTCGCCACCCCTGGATCCAGCTGCCAGCCTGGAGATGATCCCTGCCCCGGTGCCCAACACAGCCTCCCAGCTGGAGGGAGAGGAGCCAGTTCCCCCCTTGGAGTCAGACGCAGGCGAGGGGCCAAAGTCACGGACACTATGCTAGCTAAGCTGCAACTGCTGGTGAGTGCTCCCCCCTCTCTGCCTCCCCTCTGCAGCCAGGGCCAGGCATGCCTGTGGGACAGGGACTGCAGGGGGACATGGCCCAGGGACAGGCAGGGTTGGAGGTGGGGGAGGCACTCCCACAGGGGTAGTGGGTCTGGGGGCTGTGTGGCGGGGGTGGGGAGGGGGAACCCCAAGGCGAGTGGTGCAGTGATGTGTCTGGAGATGGGGTGGGGGAACTGTAGGCAGGAGCCACAAGGCCACACAGCATGCACCAGACACCGCTGGCTCGTGGCCCAAGGAGAGACCCCCCCGAGGCAGGGCTGCTTACAGCCCACCACTGTGGGCATTGCACCTGACCTGGGCAGCACAGTGTGCCGGTGTGTACCAAGGGATCCCTATGCCAAAGGACAGGGACTGGGAAGCCGGGGGATGGTCAGGGGACAGCAACTGCTGTCAGACTGCACACTACACGAGCTAATGGGAGGGACTCTCTTCTTTACTTCTTCCCAGCATCTCCCGCGCCCCTGACACTCGGCACTCCTGGCGCCCCAGCAGGCCTGATCCAGAGTCAGAGGAGGTGGCGGGGTCTGCGCTTGCTGATGACCTCGCTCAGTCCTGGGCAGGACATCCTCTGGCTGCTCGTAGTCAGCGGCGAGCCCCTCAGCCTCGGCTTCCCAGACATGGGGGACCCTTTCCCCCTGCAGCTCGCAGAGGGTGTGGAGGCAGCAGCATGCGCTGACAACTTCCAGCAGGTTGCTCTCCCCGAGCTACAGGCAGGTTGGGAGGGCCCTCCAGTGGGTCTTCAGCTGTCGAAAGGCTCACTCGACGACGCTGCGGGACTGGTTGAGCCTCTGGTTAAAGAGGTCCCTGCTGTCATCGTGTCCGGCTTCATAAGCCAGGGTGGAAGGGGTAGGTGGCATCTCCCATGATCAGCATGGGCACCCCGATGGTGATGATGTGGTCGGGGAAGAAGGTGCCTGCCTGCATGTGCCTGTACAGGGCGGAGTTCCTCAGGATCCTCGCGTCGTGCACCTTCCCTGGCCAGCCAACGTAGATATTTTAAAAGATCCTGCAGTGGTCCACCAGGGCCTGCAGGATCACAAAGTAGTACCCCTTGCGATTAATGTAATCCCGGGCACGGTGTTCCGGGGCTCGAATGGGTACGTGGGTGGCGTCCACAACACCGACACAGATGGCCAGCCTGGCGAGGCCATCGAGGAGGTCATGCAGGTTGCCCGGGGTGACGAGTCGGGCTAGCAGGACGCGGTTGATTGCCCTGCACACCTGTATGACAGCAGTCCCCACGGTGGCCTTCCCGATGCCGAACTGCTGGCAGACAGAACAGTATGAGTCCGGGGTTGCCAGCTTCCACAGTGCTACGGCCACTCTCTTGTCAACGGGCAGGGTGGGTCGAAGCTGGATGTCCATCCACTGCAGAACCAGGGTGAGCTCACGGACCAGCTTGAGAAAGGTCCACTTGCTCATCCTGAGGTTCTGCAGCCACTGTGCATCGTTCCAGGTGGTCAGGATGACTTACTCCCACCAGTCAGTGCTGGCTGCACATGCCCAGAGGCGGCGAGGCCCGGCACGCACTTCGCTGCCTGCAGCAGCTTGCCGGGTCAGCAAGGTGGGGGGCAGGCTGGTGTCTGCCTCTGTGCTGGTGGATTGCCAGCGAAGTCTGCTCCAAAAGAGAAACAGCCTGATCAGTAGCTGGCAGGTGTTGCTCAGCTACCTGACAATTAGCAGGAGAAGAAGAGCCCGGTCCCTGACCTGCTCAGCCTCCATTTTGCCAGGCATAATGGGAAAGGTGCTGAGCTCACTTCCTCTTTTATGGGACTGGCCCGGGGAGGGAGAACACTTCCTGACTACCACATGCCACACTTCCCATCATGCACTACTCCTAGTCCCCCTAGCCTCTGCCAGTCGACCTAGACATAACCAATGGGAGTAGGGACAGTGAGGTAATAGACACCTATATAAAATAAAGCTCTGAATAATGGGACTGTCCCTATAAAACTGGGACATCTGGTTACCCTATTTGACATTGCTATCTAATATTGGAGCTTGAAAAGTGTTGCCAATTGAAGTTAAAAAGAAATTATCTCCCATTCCCTGTAATAATACTAATTATGACACAAAGGAGTTATAGTGCAAAGCTGGAATAATGTAGCTTCCATTGCTTAGTCATGATCCTAACATTACGCTTATTGGGACACAGGGATTTTATTTAATCCTAATAATAAATGATTATCAGAACTTTCAGAAGCAAACTAAATCATGGAAGGAGGATTGCGCAGGGTAAGGGAAAGGAAAATCTAGTAACAAATAAAATTAAGTACAAAGAAAGTAGTAAGCACTGATGCCTCAGTTATGGGCTGCCTTAATTGAGAATGGGGCATCCTTTGAATACAAGACTGGCTCAGCTGATCCCATCAGATCATTCCTTTCTCCCCATCTCCATTTTAAAAGCCAGGAGACAGTTCTCCATGATTTTGCATCTGTTTGGAAGGAGAAGGTAGGGACTGGACAGCTCCTCATTGGGTAGGACTGGGAACTGGGAAATGTACACACCTTCATGGAGATTACACAAGAAGTCTCCTAATAAAGACCAATGTAACTAAAAAAATCCCTGGTTACATAACTCTCATGGAATCATGTTGCCATGGTCTGGGGCACCCAGACCTAGAGCTGTGGCAGAAATAGATGGCTTTTGAGTGAATAGCCCTATCCTGCATATTCTCCGTAATAACACTGATGCCTAGAAATGCTCCAAAATTGGGAGTTGTTTAAAGAGTTTTTCTTGTAATTGTGTAATCCTGCTCATTGTAGGCATCTACCTACATAATTATTGGTCTCATTATCAAAGGTGCTGAGCACACACATCTCCCACCATAATTATCTTGTAATTGGGTAATCCTGCTCATTGTAGGCATCTACCTACCTAATTATTGGTCTCATTATCAAAGGTGCTGAGCACACACATCTCCCACCTTTACCAACAGTAGTAGTCAGTTTTGAGCTTCTTTAAATACCTGACTGTAAAGGTGAATGCCTAACTCAGGCATCCACATTTGAACAATATGCTCTCAGTACACTGTTTGAGTGCATCTTGTCGAGTTCTTCTCTTTTCTGCACAGAGAGGGGGAAAGAAATCCCTTTGTTGTTCTACAGAACAAGAGAAAGATGGCTATTTATGAATCTTTTCTTTTTCTGAGGTGCAGATCTCAAAAGAGCTGGTTTTGCTATTTGTAAAAGGTAGGAAAGACAAACACACTGCAATGTGTCTGAGTTTGTACTAGCTATTTAATAACAAGAGAAATGGATAGCGTTTTTACTTTCTTCCCTAAAGTGAATCATTGTAGTAAAATGTTAAAAGTTCTCAGGTGAGGGAGGAGGCACACCCCTCACCTATGAGGAGTTTAAGGAAGCTCTAATTTGTGTTCACCCCAGAATATTTATTTTGATGTTGCCTTTCAGTTAACAAGTTAGCCTACATTTTTTTTTGTTTTAAAGTATTCTTTCAATAGATTAACAGTTTAATTGATTGATTGGAATTCTGACAGATATAGGTTGGCTTTGTGACAAATTTCTCTAGTGAGGACTTTTAAGAGCACAGATGTCTATATTGAACAATATCTGAGAGATTAAAGACATATGTAGTTATGTGCATCTTTTCCAAAGCCATTTTTACATAAGCAATTTATATTTGGAACTCAAATCAGCCCGGGCCGGCTGCTAAGTCTTGATCAATTGACGGCTTAATACGTTGGCCTCATTAGCCAGCACTGATCTAAAAATGGAGTAGGCCCAGGATTTACAAGTATGTTGTAAGCTTAGAAATACTGTATTAGCAAGGCAAGAACTTTTATTGATGGCTGTGAATCTTTTCCCACTAAACTACTTCTTGAAAAGAAGATTCTGAATCATAACTTGTCTTGTTATATAAATTTATATTATACATGGAAATGGATGGAGGGGACTTGGATGTGGGGAACTTGTGTCTGCAGTGTCCTTGTATAAGAGTATGGACAACTACTTACATAGTGCTTCTAGAACCAATAGGTTGGGACTTTGTCTTTACCCAGCAATAGATCATGGCTCCAGATCAGTGTGGTCAACCATCTGGGGGATAGGACAAGACCACCAAAGAGTAGCTCTCAGTTGTAGAATCTATACAACTTGTTTGATTTGCTGAAATAATCTGAACCAATGCAGTGAAATGTAGTAAAAGGATTTATCTTTCACTCCCATACTGTAAATTCTTTTCAATGTAAGTTTTCTCCACTCTGGCATCTGACAAAGTGGGACTTTGCCCATGAAAGTTCATGCAAAAAATAAATTTGTTAGTCTTTAAAGTGTTACAAGACTCCATTTGTCTCAATTGTAGCACATTGATCTTTTTGGAGGAGAAACCTAAACATTCCTTTAAAAGGTTTGCACATTTTGTAGCAATCAAATTCACTCAGTCTTAACTGAGAGTCAAATGAAGTGAAAGCAATGAGGACTGCAAAATACTTTTGATTACTCTTTTTTTCAGGCTTAGTGATACCTGTCGGAGTGTGGAACCCAGTGATAGGCATCACCTCTTATCCAAATGCTTCTCAATAAAAGATCTGGTCCAATGTACTATTTTTGTTAGTTGGGATGTTGTGGACATTAGGCAAACAGTCATAAAAGTGATCAGAGCCATAGTAAATTTGCATCTCTAGGACTGAAAGAATTTCCATTTGTAGTTGAGAGAAGGAATTTTTTGATAGTTAAGAACAAGCTATTGAAAACATCTGCTCACTTCATAGAACTACTGAGTTTTGTAGAGTGCTAAGTAAAGTGGCTATAGAGTTCATGCTGATGCTTAAAGCTTCCCTCCTTTAGTGGCAAGTGGTGGCAATGTTGTCTGCCAACTGTTTCGGAGGAATTCTGATTAAGGTGCAGTGCATGCCGATTATTGCTTTTGCATAAATCAGGTCCACTACACATTAAAGCAGCATTCCCTGATATACTTCAGTTATTCCCAGTTACCCCAGCAATAGCTTTCTTAATGTGATGTTTAGAAAGTTTTTCAACCCTTTAAAATTATTTTGATTGTTTTCTAGTGTAACGGTGTGGTAGATAATTGAGTCACATTTGTCTCTTGATCTCTTGAATTCCATTCCCCTTGCCTCAGGGATTAATCCTAAAGTGATATAAAACCTAAGAAACAGATTTCATTTTAAAGTAGTTCTTTCTCAGTACAATGTGAGAAATAGAGTTCATATACACTATGTTTATATTCTGTACAACAAAATGTGTATACAGGACACTCCAAACAAATAAATTTGCTATCCTTTCAATCTCTTCCCTGTACAAATTCAAAACGTCCCATTTTCATAATCTTTATCCATCCCTCACCCATACCAAACATCAATTCTAATCCAAACTATATTCACCCTTGCCCCAATGGCTCCCTCTGAGCTCATCCCCAATTACCAAAT
This sequence comes from Pelusios castaneus, assembly GCA_007922175.1. NCBI lineage: Eukaryota > Metazoa > Chordata > Testudines > Pelomedusidae > Pelusios > Pelusios castaneus. The sequence continues at coordinate 4,585,438 of ML685830.1, forward strand.
CCTATAATCCGTTCACTGCTCCTCAAAATCCCTTTGAGTCCTTAAATATTTTTCCTCCTATCCCTGCCCTCTATACATTCCTGGCCTCTCACTCCACTCACATTTACATATGGACTCTTCTTGAGGCTACCTGCTGCAACTCATTCCTCATCTGCAGGCCCTCTTGCTCCTCAACCCTATTCTGTAATCTAGTTGCAGTTATTCTTTCTGATCTGCCCTGTCCATTTCAGCTTTGTCATCAATGGTGAGTCTCTACATCCTTCCTCATCCTGGGATTGGAAGGACATAGCACTTCTAGTGGCTCCCTTGCGGCTCCTTTGCTGTTGAGTTGTGAACGTCCATAACTTGAAATAATAGGTGATACACAGTAGCAGGCAATTTTGATATTCAATCTTCATTAGGGTAAGGAAGAGAAAAGCGGAGACACAGTATTAAATATGTACAGTGAGGAGGTGTGCTCAAATTCCTAAGTCTGGTTTCTGTTTTAGGGGCAGCATGATGTGCCCCAATATTGATTGACACAATACCACTCCATATTTGGGGATATGAAATACACAATTTCTGGCAATATGGTCTACACTTACCCAGAAATTTGGCAGAAATCAACAGGAATTACACAAGTTAAGCATAGTAGCTTGTATAACTGCTCTTGACTTTGTAACTCCTCGTCTTTGTGGCAGCTATTGGGCTGCACCAATGGAAATGTGTTCCCGTCACCACAGTGCATGCCACTTGACAGGGTGGTTTTAACGTGTCAACTTCTGGATTTATTGAGTGGTCTCCACTGACCACTCATTCAAAACAGAAAGATTGATCTGATAGCAGCAAATTCACTGCCTTAAGTGAAGAGGTGCCCTTAGTAAGCCTCTGTCCTTGACTCCCCTTTTTGCAGGGGAATAATATTCTCTTGGATTTACTTTACCACTCAAATTTCTACATGAGATATATGTGTTGTGGCATTTTTTAAAACATTTTTGTTCTCTCCTCCCCCCCCCCCCCAAAAAAAAACCAAACCAAAACAAAACAAAACCTGGTGCATTATGCAACAGCATTGCTTACCATTATAGACAGAAGTACTAGGCTTGGTCTATAGACAGAGCACTTTCTGGAACTGTCATTATCTCCAACATATTGTTACCCATTAGGGTTCTGTTATTTCTTACTCAAAAGTAAAATAAAAACCAAGTACTTCACTGTAGGGAACACTGAACTTACGGTCATGTTTACAACTTTCAGTCTGTTCCCTGGATTTGAGTAGTTCAAATTTTATAATGGTTGGGTAGCACCAGTTTTGCATTCACCTTTTCTCTGTTTAAGCACACTTGACATCAGAAACTGAAAGCATGCTTCATGTTTGGGAAGCATAAAACTCCCATTGCCTCAGTGAGAGTTGTCTGGGCAACAATGAGAACTACATGGCCTGGTGACATAAACAATTAGAAGCCTGGGAATTTTGAAGGGCATTTTTCTGAGAGTTCAAAATTTTGCCTGTTAGTTGGCTAATCTGTTTTTTAACTTTCTGACTTATAGAATTACAGAATCATAGGACTGGAAGGGACCTTGAGGGGTTATTGAGTTCAATCTCTGCATTTATGGCAGGGCTCAGTATAATCTAAATCATCCCTGACAGGTGTCTGTCTCACCTGCTCTTAAAAGTCTCTAATGATGAGTAGTCCACAACCTTCTTTCACATCTTATTCCAGTGTTTAACTACTCTGAGAGTTGGGAATTTTTTTCCTAATGTTCAACCTAAACTACCATTTCTGCAATTTAAGCCAATTTTGCTCCCTCTTCTTTCTAACAACCTTTTATGTACTTGGACACTTAACATATTCCCCCTCAGTCTTCTCTTCTCCAGACTAAATAACTCCCCCCCCTTTTTTTTTTTCAATTTTCCTTGATAGGTCAGTTCCTAGACTTCTAATCATTTTGTATGTGTATGTCTTAAAGGGTATTTTCCAGTGGACTTCACAGGGTACAGTTTCCATTAGTCTGGTTTACAGTAAGCTCCATAATAACTAGTTACAGAAGTAACACAAATCTCTGAAATTTCAAACATAACTGGATATGATTATGGTACCATATTGCTCCACTCTCCAAGAATCTACTATATGTCTATCAGTGGTTAAAGTATAATTTGCTAGGCCCTGGAACCCTCCTAATTTCTGGGCCCCCTTCCTGTATTGTCCAGGCCCCCTACATGCATGTGTGGGCCCCAGCCTAGGTATGCATTTGCAACCACTTCTCAGTACCATATGCATCGGTTATCGCTCCATAAAAATATTTATAATTTTATATGGCATCTTTGTCTATAGCAATTACTGTCACAAACTAGCAAACAATGCTTAACACAATAAGTATTGTGATCTTTATATTCCTGACATGCACATTTCACTTCATTAAATGCAATGCCAAACTTGGAACACAAAAATTTTGTGTCACTTTCACCAAATTCCAGTGACAGTTCTGTAGTGAAACATGATGAGTCAAGTCCTTCAACAGCACCGTTTAGATGTTTTTCTGAGTCTGGCAACAATCTAGCATTCATACAGTCCACTAAGGTCTGGTAAAACTGACATTTAGAAATTTCAATTTGCTTGCCAGCATCCACAGACATCTTTACGCATACACCTTTAAAGCAACCTTGGCAATCGACTCACAAGCCTTTTAGTAGAATTCTGAATCACACTCTACGAACTATAAACACCTGAACTTGTCGACTTATCAACTTACTTGTTGTAGATAAAGTTACATTAGACTTTTGCAATGCCAAGGACAGGTCTGCAATTTCCTCAAGAGCATCAAGCATACGACCCAAGTTTTTAAGAAAAACTGGATTCTCCAGTTTTTTTGCTGTGCCAGCAAATTTTGCTTTATCTTTCCCTTCTAATGAGAAATCAGTTGATTTTTTTTCAAGAAGTGGCTATGGAGTGCTGCATATAACCACCAAACAGCTCATACAGTGTGGTAGCTAGAGGCAACCCAACGTACATCAAATAGGCGTCTAATCCTATTAAGCTGAACTTCCTGATCACTTGGACATTCAGCCAACTCTCTCTTAAGCACTTCGACAACTGACTGTACAGAGCATAGAATGAATCCACAAATGATTTAAAGTGATTAACTTCACTGCAGCATTTGATAGCATCAGCCACAGCCAATTCCAACCTGTGATTAAATCAATGCCAACTTATCAAAAGTGGAAATCGTGTCTTTAATTTTGTGGCAACACCAGCCTTACTGCCTAACATGACAGAAGCTCCATATACACCTAAATCAATACAATTATCTTTAAGAAATTCCTCGGTGAACCTATGTGCTGTCAAACGCTGCAGCAAAGCTAATTCTACGCCATCAGCATCATTGCTGCTTAGTTCAACCAGATCAAGAAAAAATGTAACATGACCAATATTTGCATCCTATACACCTTAGCCATTTTCCAATAAGAGATGAGCAGTAGCAAACAACTTACTTTAACCACTGCATCAGAGAAAAGGATACCATGATTCAAGTGTGACACATTTTAATGAAGGCAGCTGAGTTATATCAGGGGTGAATCTAGCCCAATATGTCCATATCGCAAAACCATCATACAATGTGGCACAGTTCAATACAATTAATAACATTATGTGTGTGGCGGAGGGGGAATCAGGGCTAATACACCTAACTGGCGCTATTAATGCTAAAGGTATTAGTTTTGTGGCAGTTTTATATTCTTGTGGCTCTGTGTTTTGTCACAACAAGCAAAAACTGTTCACCTTTCCCCCTCTCTTCTAAGCAACAAATAAAGGTCCTGATCTTCAGTCACACTGAAGTCAAAGGGCATTTTGTCACTGGGTTCAGTGAGCAAATTTTGGCTAGACAAGGCATAGAAACTGTGGAGTGGCAGGAAAGGCAGGGGTACACTGGCAGGGGAGTGTAGCAGGGATGAGTGGCAAAGGAGGAATGGCTGGGGAGCTTGGGAGGAGAGGGCAGAGGTGGAGTGGGGTGCCAGAGAGGTATGGGGAGCACTGGCACTAAGTGGCAGGGTGCCAGTGGAAGATCCTCCCACTGGGCCTCCCCAGTGTTGTCCCCAAATGGGGCCCCTCTGCTGCACCCCCATTGGTCCCCTGCCCCCAAGCCTCTTCGGGCCCCTTCTCCACCTGCTCATCACCTCCCCAACCACTCTGTCCTCTTCTCCACTCCTCTGCCCTCCCCCATAGCCTCTTCCCTGCTCCCCTGCCCCCCGCAGCCCCTTTCCTGCTCCTCTACCCCCCATGACCCCTTCCCCGCCTGCCCGTCAGCTTCCCAACCCCCTTCAGCCCCTTCCCCACTCCTCTGGCCCCCCTCAGCCACTTCCCTGCTCCTCTGCCCCTCCCCCCACAGGCCCTTCCCTGATCCTCTGGCCCCCCTGGACCCCTTCCCTGCCTGACTTCTGGCTCCCCAACCCCCTGGCCCCACCCGACTTCCATCTCCCCAAAGACCAGGCTCCTTCCTCTCTCCCCTGCAGCTCCTTCCCCACTCCTCTGTTCCCCCCGTGACTCCTTCCCCCACTGCCCGTCAGCTCCCTGACCACCCTGGCCTCTTCCCCACTCCTTTCACCCCCAAGTCTCTTCTTCTCCCAACTGCCAGCTCCCCAACCCTCCCCAGCCCCTTCCCATGTCCTCTCGGGCCCCCCCCCCCCCACAGCACCTTCCCTGCCCAACTGCTGGCTTCCCATCTCTCCCAGCTCCTTGCCCACCCAACTTCCAGCATCCCAAACCCCAGGCCCCTTCCCCACTCCTCTGGCCCCCCTCAGCCACTTTCCTGCTCCTCTGACCCCTCCCACCATGGCCCCTTCCCTGATCCTGAAGCCCCCCTGGACCCCTTCCCTGCCTGACTTCTGTCACCCCAAACCCTAAGCCCCTTCCCCACTCCTCTGCCCCCCTGCGGCCCCTTCCCCACTCCTCTATCCCCCCATGGCCCCTTCCCCATTCCTCTCCCCCCCGTGGCCCCTTCCCCATTCCTCTGCCCACCTCCGCAGCCCCTTCCCCGATCTTCTGTCCACCTCCACGGCCCCTTCCCTGCTCCTCTGCCCCCTGGGCCCTTTCTCTGCTCCTCTGCCCCCCCCCCCATGGCTCCTTCCCAGCCCCCCTTACCTGGCAAAAGGCCCAGAGCTGCAGGGGTGGCCAGCAGAGCCACTCCTGAGCCAGGCCCCTTCCGCCCTGTGCAAGCTCTGTCTGGGCATGCTCAGGGTGGGAGATTTGAAAATTCCCAGCCTGGACGCAGCAGGACAGGGCAGAACAAGCGTTCCGCATGAGTCTGTGGCTTTGCTGGCCCCCTGGGCGGAACACACTGGAATGCTGGCCCCTAGAAATTGTGGGCCCTGAAACAGCATTCCGGTGTGTTCCCCCTTACTTTAACCCTTATAAAATCTTTATTAAGCATAGAGTAAATCATTTTAATCCACATTGTGAACCTGAAGAAACACTAACAGAATATTTACCTAAATATACATAAAAATATTTTGAACCTTTATATTCCTACAAGCTACTTGGAAATCAAACATTTTAACTTGTTTCACCAGACTGTTTGGAAAAAGGTCTACTTTTTAAATATAAATTGCAATTACACTGGATTTTGGAGTCAAGATTTAAACTCCACATAAAAAACAATAATTTGATAGAGACAAAAGGTAGATGTACTAGACTTGGGTTTTGTGATTAAAGGTGAGAATTTTCCCTCAGGAAGGTACATAATGAGTTTAAAATTTAATCTTCAGGGTTTATTTATTTATTTATTTATTATATACTATTCAAAATACAGGTCAGAGATTCACAATCAGATTTGGCCAAACACTTGAATTAAATGTTTTACCAGATTGTAATGAGGTCTAACAGTTGACCTGGCAAATTAATTATGCCTGCAAAGTGTTGACTGGATTATGGGATAAATTTGGAATTTTGAAGACTTGGAGTAATGGTTTACCTGATTGTTACAGAAGTGGGTTCCAGTCCAATCCAACCACAGATAAAATTACAAGTAAGGACTTTCCCAAGGAATAATTAGAATTTCAAAAGATTCTTAATACATTTTATAACACTTTTTACGCTTTTTATTACCAAAAGCATAAGCATAAAACAATAAAAGAATTAAATGATCAAAAAAATACAATAAACTTAACAAAGTCTTATACAAACCTTATACAGTTAACAACTTAACACTAAACCTATATATTCTATAAAGCAATTTATAAGTAGTTTATACTTACACTCCCTTAGGATACAGATGTTGAAATAAAGAGTGTAGGTTCTAATAAGCTTAAGGAAACTTAACTAATAACTAAAACTTAACTAAAAGAAGAAAGAAGAAAGCAAAGAAAGAAAGCTGTAGGTTAGACACTGAGTTCAGGGTGAAAGATATGGAACCTTTGTAGCTTACCAGATTTTAGGTACTTAAATACCTTTTTTCTTATACATTACAGATTTTATACCTTTATACCCCTCTAAAATTAAACCAAATGATTTAATATTTCCTTACCCAAAGATGGGCCCTTACCCCAGAAATTGTCAGGGTACTTTCAGATTATTGGTTAAGGGGTTCATGCGTACAACTGCCATATTTTCCCTACCAGCATATTCATGTCACCTTTCCCCTAGTCTTGTCTACTCATTTTGTGGGTTTTGTGGTGTTCTATCGAAATGTCAAATGTATCATCTTAAGGTTATTTTCACTCTAAAGGTGGGTAGTTACCTTTCACCCATAAATATTAAGAGCTGATAATGTCTTGTCGCTGGAAAATAAAACCCACTTTTTGATAAACTTAACCTAGTTTTAACTTCTTACCATTAACCTACTTGCAAAGCTGGTACATACAGGCTCATCTTGAAAACTCTTATAATGAGGCCTGTAGGTTTCTTGCATTTCAGCTATTACGACAAAATTTATGCTAATTTACCTACTTATGTTAAATATACCTCTATAAGAATACTTATAAAACTAAAATTCCTTAAACTTATAATGAGTGATAAACATATACAAGATAGGATATATGCATACAAGCTAGGCCTAAAGAAATAAGCAGAGGCTACAAAAGTGATATCCAACAGCAGCAAATATGTAGATGTTATACCGATTGCAAGAACGAAATAAGCAAAGAATATTTTCCTCTTTAATTCCCCTTCAGTAATATGGATTTGTCTCTTTTGTTCAGTTTCTGCAAACCATAGTCAGGAGAATGTGTAAAGGGGGATCTGAAATTATATTTTTATCTGTTATAACATGGAAAGTTATTCCCCTGATCTTCCATGTAGTCAAGTTCCAAAGGGGTAGCCGTGTTAATCTATTGCAGAAAAACAACAGAGTCCTGTGGCACTTTTAAAGACTAACAGATTTATTTATCACATGAGCACTTTGATTTGAAGAGGAACTGGAAAAAATAAAGACATTATTTTATTGTCTAAATCATTATCAGTCTTCATGTTTGTAAGTAATATTTCCATACCTCTCTTAATGGAATCAATATTACTTTATCCTCTTCTTTAATTTATTAGAACATAGGTCTACAATTTTCGGCAAATCAAAAAGTCAGAAAATTGTTTTGGTCAAATGAAGCATTGTGTTTTATCATGTCTAGTAAAGAAAAGGAAATGAAGGGCTTCACTCATAAAACCAAAGGAGGAAGCAATCCCTTTATACCCAAATACTGCAGTGGGTTGGGCACTCGCAGGGAATGTGGGACACTCAAATTCAAACCTCATTCTGAAGCAGGTACTTGAATTGACATCTCTTTCTTCCTCGGTATATGTTTTAATCACCAGGTTCTTATGGGGTTGGTGACTTGCCTGCTGAATTCAGCATTTAATCTGAAAAAAATTGCTGAAATTGATACAAATAATCCAATATTTGGGTCAACCCAAATCTGTGCTTTGCAGTGAAAAAGTTTGGATCTTTTTTTTTTTTACTTGGTTCTAGTTACAGAATTTGTAATCTGACCAGGAAGAATAAAATATCTTTGTATAGATTCTCTAAAAACCTAATTCAGAATGACAGTCATGATAAAATACAATCAGAGCATATTGAGATCTCATTCTAGGCTAGACTAGGAAGCTGCAATTTCTTCTCTGCTTGCACAGTGTTTTGTGTTTCAGAGGTCAGACTAGATGATCACAATGGCCCCTTCCAGCTTTCGAATCTATGTTAAAGTGAATTTGCCTAATTCCAGTTCCCAAGGTCCTTCCTTTGCCTTGAGTCTGCTTTCTGATGTGGCTGATAAAAGCTTCCTCCACTAAATGCTGCTGAAAAAGCCCAAGTTTTTTATGTTAAAGTCATAATAAAAATAGGTGGGGTTTTTTGTTTGTTTGTGTTTTGCAATTAAAAGACATCAGGATTTTATGAATTTCGCCATTACCAACCAATAGTGTGATTTGTTTTCATCAGCTCTAATACCAAATGCAATGGATAGCATGTGATCCAAGAATCTGACTTTTTGGGGCCAAGCCTCATGTATCCATGGTGTGCAGTACAGCTCTGCTGTGCAACAAAGGAAGCTAGAGTTGGGCTGGGAAAGCCGTGCAACAGTGAGAGTTACCTGTGATCCAGAGGTGGCCTTTGGCTAATAGGGGCCCTAGGTGAAGGCCCATTGCTGGGCCCCCTATAGGCCATGCCCCCCTTCCCGGCTTTGCCTCCCTGCTGCTGCCCCTCCTGGTGGCCCCGGCTCCCCCCTCCAATGGCTCCAGCTCCCCATCACCCTGACCCACCCCCTGATCCCAGCTCCCCCCTGCGGCTCCATGGCCCCACCCCTCCCGCAGCCCCAGCCCCCTCCCTGCTGCCGGCCCCGGCCCCAGAGGCCAGCTCGTCCTTCTGTGGCCGATCAAAGCAAACACGGCTCTTGGGGCAGTCAAAGCAGGTGGTGGGGCCCCTTACTGCTCGGGGCCCTAGGCGTATGCCTGCTTTGCCTACCGTAAAAGCCACCTCTGCTGTTAGCAGGCAGCCAGATTTCCATTGCAGTAAACCAGAGAGCATGCTGCTGAACAGATTCTGTGATGGGATTGTATAAGGGTGTGTAAGGACTACCGCAGCTGACAGAGTGAAATTGCTTCTCTGCATCCTTTTTAACATTAACAGTTTATTTAACAATAAGCCCAGATTTGTCTCATACTGGGTTATGATACCTGTGAATAATTCCTTGATGTTTTGACCTTCTAAAATAGCTTTGCTATTGGGCACTAAAGATGATAACAAAGCCTGAGAACTGTTGAATACTTTGACTTAAGTTGTTCACCACGTTTACGGTGTTTACTCATGAAAATGATTATGTGTGACTGTATGGCTGCTTTAAGTGAGAGAGAAATGCCTCAAACCTTTTCAGAGTAATTCAGATCCTATTTTAATGTAGGGTAATATTTCTGGTATGGTAGAGCATGCGTGTTGTGTGTTGTTGTCATCCCCCTTGTATTTAATAATAGCTGTTCTTACTAAGTCTGTAACTACAGGAAATTCCAATTATCATACTAATAGGCAGTTCATGAACTGTGTGCATTGTAATATATACATTCAAACTATACCCTTGTTGTTTTTGATAGGTTAACTACAAAATCCTAATGATCTTGGAGTTTAGAAATTCTGATCAAATTCTATAAAAGCATAAGGATACATAAATCGATAAGAATAGATTTCTAGTTATTATAGGTTATTCAGCTAACCCCGTATCAAGAAAATATGTAAATGTCACACTGTAATGCAAATATGAATGGCTTTTGGTTTATTAAGTCATGGCATAGGGCTTGATCCTACAATGCAGTCTTGTTAACTTTAAAATTTAGAAGTATTAAGAGCTCAGTCCTGTGGCCTTTACTCATGTGATTAGTCCCATCGAAGGCTACGGGACCACTCACACGGATAATGACTGTTCATTAAAGGCTGATTACTGAATGAAGACTGCAAAATCCAGGGTTTAAAACTCATACTCCAGCTCTGAATACCATTTGCCTAATCTAGCCTGATTATAAAAGAAAACAGCTACATAGATCTGACTCTTTAGCTACTCATTCTATTCTAGTATAATTTGCACATGTAATGTTCTTACATATTTTAGATTTACTTAGCTCATTAATAAAAATACACTGTTAAAGGTTATTGTTTCCTCTCTAACTTCCATCATTTATACAAAATTTATCTCAATCTCCTGCTTTATACCTGCTAGTCAATTTATCCATCATAATAATGTATTGCCTTACCCATATTTAAAGAGTAAATACAAGAATCTATCGTGTGCAATGCTTACTGGAAAATTCAAGTATATTAAATGTATTGGCCTAAACCATCCCAAATTATTTAATTAAAAAGATAAACACATTTGTCTGATATGATTAGTGTGACCGGGGCCTCCTGGGATAATTCCCTGGATGTGCAAAAATCAGGGCAAGCTGCAAAACTGGGAGCCAAGCTCCCCAAACACTGATGGGTGGTACTTAAACCAGTCTCCCTATCAATCACAACCAGGCTTCTGGTTCCCTACACCGGCTACCAAGAAATCTGCCCAAAGTAGAAACAACTCCCTTTATTGCACTCCAGCTCCTCTGGCTCCCACCTAGCCACATGGTCCCTTAAAGAAATAGGTTCTCCTGACCCCAAAGGGCCAGCCACATCACACAGAACAATATAAGTATGGATCTTACTGAAAATACTACACTGATAACCAATCCTTTAGTAACTACAACTAAAGTTGTAATATGAAAGAAAAGAAACCAAATATGAGAGCTGTTAAAGGGTCAGAGTGAATCACATACATACAAATGATTTAAAGTTTGTGTAAAGCAGTTTGCAGGCTTGTTCCTCTGGAGTTTCCAGGCTTGTTCCTCTGGTAAATACCTAGCACCCGGGTGGGCCTCAGTCCTTTGTCCAGGAATAGTTCCAGAGATGGGTGTGGGCTGTAGACTGGGGACTTGAGACGAGATGGAGTCAGGGCTGCTGCCTTTTATCACCTCTGGCCTTCTCCATGCTGTGTACAATTCTTTCCAATCAAAATGGAGTTGAATCACATGTTCAAGTCCTAGTGGCTCAACAGGTTTCTCACTGGGCCCCTTGTACCTGGGAGTTTCCTTAATGGGCCATTAAGGAAACAATGGCTGTAGACATCCAGTCTGGGGAGTTTCCCAGAGTCACACAGATTGAAATATGGATATAACAAACATATTCCTAACTTCTAATACAGCTGCAATTCCTACACATAAACCATATACTCATTCCCAGCAAATTACAACCTTTCTATAGGTACCAAACATGGCATAGTTCCTATGGATTATTGCAATTATGAAATATTATTAAGAAATAGTATCATAAATGGTCCCCTAAACCCAGATAGTGTCACAATTAGCTTTTACAAATGCATTCTAGCAGTCATCTAGTCAACTTTTCCAAATTTATCCTTAAGAGAAATGTAACTATAAATGCAAAAATGTTTCCTAATATAAGGTTCAGCTGTTCCATTTAGGCAAAGTTAGGGGCAGTGCCACTCCCCATGAGAACAACATGGGGAAAATAATTCACTTAGCTCCCCAACATGGAAGCATGACTGTGACTTCTGCAAGGCATGCAATATATTCCCCACTGTCTGCTAGGCCTAAACTGTAGGCTGATGTGGCCGTATGAAGAGCCATGGCCTGACTTCCCCTATACATTTTGGAGCACTTTTCATCCTAGCGGAGTAAGGAAAGAGCAGTTCCTATATCTCTGGAGTTATTCATATAGAGTGCATCTACACTTGTAAATTAAGTCGACTTAAGCAGGTTTAAGTCTACTTAATTTACTCCAAGTCTATAGTAGGCTTTCCTTAATTTGACTTAAGATACTCCTTAAATCAAATTAGGGAAAAACTAGTTCGAATTAATAACACCTCGTTATAATTTGAACTAGTGTTTATGTTGACTTTATTAAGTCAACTTAGCCAATGTAGATGCCCTAAGTCGACTTGGTCGACCTAGGGCGGGAGGGACAAGGGAACCCAGCATGGCTCCCTTGTCCCCAGTGAAGCCCTTGCTCCCTTCTCCCCAGACCCGCAGCTTCCCTGCAAGAGGAGCCACGGTCCTGGGGAGAATTGCTCCCGAGCCAGGGCTCCATCCAGAGGGAATCCCCCACTGGAACCCTGGCTGGAGAGCCCAGGAGGAAGCCGTGGGCAGCTCATCCCGGGAGAGCCAGCCCTGCAAATCTGGCTCTCCACAGGACCGAGAAGCTGCTCGCGGCTTTTCCCGGCGAGAGCCAGCTAGCTCTCCCGGGACTGAGAAGCCGCGGGAGGCTCTCGCGGCTCCCTTCTCCCCGGGAACACTCAGGTCCCGGGGAGAAAGAAGCGCTGGCTCCCTTCTGCCCAGTACAATGGGGTCCCAGGGAGAAGGGACCCCGGCAGTCCCTTCTCCGGACCACGTTCCAGCTGACAGAGGAAACTTGGGTTTTCCTCTGTCAGCTAGAGCGCGCTCCCCTCTTGCCTGGACCCCGCAGGCCCCGAGGAGAAGGGAGCGCGGGGTTCCTTTCTGGCAGGGACTGATCGGGTCCTGGGGAGAAGGGAGCCACAGCCTGAACTCCCTTCTCTAAGAATGACATAGAGAAGCTTTCACTACGATACATATTTGCCAGTGCTGTCATGGGTCTCAAAATGACGTTCACTTATTCATTCAATAATGACTTGAAATGTAGGTGTATTTTCTAAATACTAAAAATATGGTTATTTGCCACATTTATTTTTTTTTTAATCTAAACCATGTCTTCAGATGCAATCACAGGTATTTTAAGTTACATATGCTCATTCTCTTTCCAACTAATCTTGTTCAATTAATGCCTTTTGCTTTATATGTTTATTCTTACTCATGGGTCAAGGAATATGGAGAAACTCAATATATAAAAACCTAAAATGAGATAAATATGAACTCTAGGGCTTTATAAAGTAGCTACAGAGGGCTTGATTCTCCACTGTCTTATATCTTCTGTAGTCATCATTTACACCTGTACCAAATAGCTGCAAAACACTACCTTTCTGATCTTAAAGTGCTCTAAAACATCTTTACAGAGGAAACAGGTGGCTTCACAAAATGCAAAGTACCTGGCACCTGGCAAGTTTTACTCATCTTGCTCACATGGGCAGTCCTATTAAAAATTTATGAAACTGCCTTGGTGTGTATCAGTTTCCCCATCTGTCAAGAAGGGATAAAGAAACTTACCTCCTTTAAGTACGTTGTCATTAATTATTAATTATTATTATTATTACCTATGTGAGTAAAATGAACAGGGACAAAGCTAAATTCAGAATTGCCTCAAAGGGCATTTTTTTTTTATTTTAACACTTTAGCATTGTTGATTTTTATATCTTTTCTCCCCCTCCCCCCCATTTCCTGTAAAACACACAACATTATTATATTTCTGGGAATTTAATTTTTTTACATTCTTTTACTTTTTATTTATTTATGTGCAATGACCCACTTCCACCCTCCATTTCTTGTGTTTAATAGCAGTAAATTGAACTCAAATTGGTCAAGGACCAGGTAATGGTCCCTTCATTTAAGAGAGGGAAATCCAATACATTATCTGATTTCCCACCATTGGTAGATCGTGTTCTTTAGGCAACTCACACCATGCATTGACCTTTGTTGCTCCTTGATCATCTTGTCAGGCCACAGCCTGCTGTACCTGGTCAATTGGGTTAAAACCCATTCTTATATTAACCTGCATGGAGTGACCTCCCTAGGTACTGGGCTGAATAGATTTTCCCGCTTTGCCATGGGCCTTTCCATAAGAGGCTCATATGGAGAGCATTCTATACTTTTTGTTTCTTGGGCCCTTATTTGTATTGAAGTAAAGGGTAACAACTATGACCAGTTTTTCCTACCTATTTTGATAGTGTGGTTCATGCATTCCATTCGTCCTGCAGCCTGAGGCCGATAAGTAATGTGGAACAGCTATGTGATTCCAGTGAGTGCTCTGAGCTTACCCATCAAGTCGGATAAAAAAGCAGTTCCTTGGTTGGAGTCTGTTACCAGTGGGACTTTCCAACTAGTGAATACTTCATTTTGACCAGCTTTTTAGTACCTCATTTGGTACCTCATAGGGAATGCCCCACCCACCTGCTAAAGGTATCTAGTACTATCAGCATAAACTGAGTCCTCTTATGATTCAATGGCAGGGGCCCTATGCTATACATCCGTATCCTTTCCAAGCTTCTCATGGGGCTTGAATCATTAACTTCCCTCTAACCACCTTGTGAGATGAGTTGTGTCTAGCACAATCTAAATAGTGTTCTAGGTGTGACTTTAAGTTAGCTGCCATCCCTGGCTGCCAGCTTTTCAAAAGTCCCCAATACCTCCTTATACTCGGGATGGCCACTCAGCCAAGCTCCTAGGCACCCAGCTTAGGAAAGCTATCTGACTTCCCTGAAGGCATAGCATTACTGGTGTCTTGGTTGTTAGAGCATACAAAATACTTTCCCTTAGTTCCCTTTGATTCATGTTTGGTCCCTAGTTTTGTGATGCTCACCATTCCTGGGTCAGATTTTTTGCAATTCTTGAATTTGACTTCCCTGACCCAGAATTTTCTTTAATATTCTGCTTTTGCCTACCCCTGCTAGGATAATGTTCTCTTGTCATTGAGGTATCAGATAGATAGATAGATAGATAGATAGATAGATAGATAGATAGATAGATAGATAGATGTTTAGACAGCTAGTGTTGCTTAGCTTTATTTTTCTGTTTGCTTAATGTTCATTGCACTACTTCAATTCTTCTTAGACAACTGTACTAAAATTCCCTTTTTGTACATTTGGAGATAGTCAAGTTTTAAGGGAAACCTCTTATTCCCCTTTTAAAATTTTGAACAATTGTTCAGTAATTAAATAATTTAAATCAGATTGCCCGTCTGCTCTGCAGCAGTTATTTACATTTTTTTTTTACAGACAATTTCTTTAGGAAAAGGGCCCACTTTCTTTTAGAACCAGTAACCCCCCGATTCTCTAAAGAATCGCAAATTGAAGAATGGTAATCACTGCTGGGTGGGAGGGAGGGCAGCCATGCGCGCGAGCTATCTAATCCACAGACTTATGCACGTGGATTCAGCTGCTGCGTGCGCATAGCTGTGTCAGTTATATACGCGCGCAGGAGCTGCGTCCACGTCCCGCCGTGCATATATACAACTGTGGTTTAGTTATATAGATGGACTGGATCCCCACATGGGCAGCGGCCGAAGAATCAGCCCCTCCATTCCAGCTGCAGGATCCGTCCTTGGTACAGAGGACCCAGCTGGTTGGGGGGGAGGGTGGGGGGGAGGAAGGCAGGTCCTAGGCGGTGGCTGGAGCCATAAGAGCAATCAAGCCGCCTTCTCTTGGCTCGACAGCGCTGTCGGGGATTCCCTGTCCTGGCTCCAGGTCAGACCATGTGGGAGCTGCTCTGTGCAGCCACTGCGGAGAGCCGGTGAGTAGCAC
>ML685830.1:4601255-4631013 GCA_007922175.1 Pelusios castaneus
TGGGTTGCTTTGCAGGGACAGATGGAGCCTCTTGCTGGGCCGGGCCGGGCGCGGCCACCTCCTTGGCAGGGCCGGGCAGACGGAGCGATGGTCGGGGGGGCCGGAGCCTTTGTGCGGAGCCAAGCGGGGATGTGCCCGGAGCCAGCGGGTAAGGACCCCCCCTGCCCCATGGGACCGCCCCCCCATGGGAGACCCCTCCCCCCAGAACCTCCGCTTCTCCCCCATGAGACCAACCGCCCCTCCTGCCCGCCCGCCCATGGGATCGCCCACCCCCCCCAGAACCCACGCCCATGGGACTGCCCTCCGGACCCTCCGTGCATATATACAACTGTGGTTTAGTTATATAGATAGCTCTAAAGGCCCCTGAGGACAAAAATATGATTGTAACCACTATCTGACCTCTTATATAATTTGTTTAACTGTCAGCGTTCCATGCAATGACTTACCAAGTTATACCTATATTTACTTTATTTAATATTATTAAACTAAAAAAAAAGTTTTAATAACACTAGCACCCTTATAACATTTCCACAACTATTACCTTTTAACAATTTTGCAATTCCCAACTGTTTCATTCTCTTCAACTTTTGTAGTATTAATTTCAACAAAAGCTGCTTTTAACTTTTCTTTTTTCTTTGAATTACTTACTCTTGTATACAATTAACTATATCTTAGCTTTAGTTTATAATCTTTTGCTGCCATAGCTTTTAACTGGCAACATGGTTTTGTGATTGCAAACTCTCCATTCCCGCATTTAGCGCTGTGTTTCCATAAGGATCCACATAAGGATCCGCACATTTCCCAACCAACCAGTTAATATATTCCCTAACTGACGTTACCATTAAGAGCATGTTCAAGTTACCCATATCCATGGCAAGAACTGATGAGGCACTTTTCTCCTCTGGAATCCTGTTTGTGATGCCAGATGTTAGAGAAAGAAAACAGGGAGTCCCAGAGGTAGATTGGGTCAATGGTTATCCTTTATTGCCTGCTCGTTCCTCCTCAATGCCACGAGTGAGCAAAGAGGGAGCTACCTTACAATTCTTTTATTCAAAACAGCATATAAATACATACATTTTAGTAACTCCCTATAAACCCTTATTCGATTACATTAACAACTATAAAATGAATAATATAACTATGCAGTGATTATTGTTGTTATTCACACCTTTAACCTATAGAGCACAGGCGTTTTACCTTGAAACATAGTATTTCTGCAACAGAAATGACTGCAAATTCCTTAACAAGCTGTTTGCAAGGCATGAAGGAAGGAAATTCAACCTTTCTCTCAAGGATCCTAAGCAGGAGGGAGGGGATAATATAGGTCTAGTAACTTTTTTTGCACAGATGACCAGAAAGGGAAAAAAGGGGGACGATAACACAACCCTAACTTGAATTCTATGCCATTTACAAAAAAGATAAGGTTTGCCCATGCAGTACTCCTGTTACCATGGTGACCTGTGGCTCAGGCTAGGCTGTTTATTCATAACTAACTTTTACTCTCCTGCACTTTTATTATACTGTCTCCACACCATAGACAAGTAAAACAGGGGTGATGGTGGTGGTGGCCATCCTTCTCACATAACCCCTGTTGCAGTGAGCATTTCACAGAGTGTGATTTCCCCCAGACATGGTTTCCAGGTCTTCTATTTATCTTAGTCTTGACTAAGGTGGGACAGGCCCAGGTACTTGGCACACCCCAATCAACCACTGCCAGTGGGGGAACAGCCTAGGCTTTTTGCTGCTATGACGTACAACTGAATCATTACTTAAACTGGAACCCAGTGCAGAACCCATTTTGAATGATGGACTCTCAATTTTTGGACCATTATGCATAATGTATATATGTTATTTAGAATATACTAAAGCTGAAAAAATATGTTGCTCCAACCCTCTTGTCATGTGAATTGAGCCAATATAACATTTCAGTGGCAGGACTCTAAGGGTACATCTACACTAGCAAATTAGGCAGACTTAAGGATGCTTAAGTTGACCTTGACAAAGCTGCATCCACACTGGGCTTTTATTAAGTCGCCTTATGCACTTCCTTAAGTCTACTTAATAACACCACTTCTGAAGGTTAACTTAAGCCTTAAGTCTACTTCTTAAGTAGACTTCAAGCCAGTGTGGATGGGGAATAGCACTAAGTCAACCTTATTAAGTCGACTTAAAGTCAGTGTTGATGGATATGTCTACTGTTAAGTCGATTTGACAAGGTTGGCTTAAGTCGACTTAAAGTGTAGCCACTTAACAGAGTTGACTTAACTTTACAAGTGTAGACCTAGCCTAAGAG
The DNA here is from genome assembly GCA_007922175.1 of Pelusios castaneus. Classification (NCBI taxonomy): domain Eukaryota; kingdom Metazoa; phylum Chordata; order Testudines; family Pelomedusidae; genus Pelusios; species Pelusios castaneus. Next base: position 4,603,549 of record ML685830.1, read on the forward strand.
ACCTCTTGTAACGTCACCTAGAGAGAATTATCAATAGCTATCATTATCTATGGGTTAGGCACCAGCGTTGGAGAGGGAGGGGCAGCTGTGTACAGTCATGGTGGTGTTGCCTTGCCTTGCCAGGGAATGCCTGAAAAGTTTTCATAAGTTGTTCTTACATTTCTGAATGTATTGTGGTGGCAAGACTTTCCCATAAACATGGCAACGACCATTAACCTTACTGATGAGAAGCACAAGGAGCCGTATGCACAAGCCATGTATGATGTCATCAGTGCAGTATCCATTCATGACTTTATCATTGTGATCAAGAGATGCCAATACAATGTTTAAAGCAGATGTTAGAACAGCTTGGCTGGGAAGCGCTGGACATTTCTTTGTGAATGAATGATAACAGCGTGTGACTACTCAATCTTTCTGCAGTAACTAGACTCCTTGGGTATATCTACATTTGAAAAGCTAAATTGACTCTGTTAAGCTGACTTAAGTCGACTTAAAGTCAACCTTGTTAAGTCAACTTAGAGAGTCTACATAGAAACTTAAGTCACCTGCCTGCGTCCACACTGGTATGCTCTAGGTTGATGGAAAGCTGCAGCTTGGGGGAGCTATGGCTGGGGAAAAGGGAGTCTCAGCTCCCCTGGAAAAGGGAGCCACAGCTCGGGGGAGAGCTATGGCTCCCTTTTGGCAGGGGCTCACAGCTCCCTTCTCCCTGGGGGCCATAGCTCCCCTTTCGGCAGGGAGCCATGGCTCCCTTCTTGGTGGGGAGCCACGGCTCCCTTCTCTCCAGCCCATCCCCCTTAGGTTGACTTAGGGAATTAGGTCAACCTAGGCTGTCCACACTGGCTTTAGGTCAACTTTACAGGTCAAATTAAGCGTTAAGTCGACCTAAAGAGTGGTAGTTATTAAGTCGACTTAAGGAAGCGCTTATGTCAACTTAATGAAAGCCAGGTGTGGACACGACGTTCTGTAGGTTGACTAATGCATCCTTGAGTCGACCTAAGTTGTTAGTGTAGACATACTCCTTGATCCTGACACCAATGAATGAATGCATGGAATTGGTACTCACATGATGGATGAACCTGAAAAACATTAATTCACATTTTCACATCCAACTGTTGGTTATTCAGGGATGCCAACTTGGCAATAGTGAGCATCAGTTGCTTGTGGCCATGGTGAAAATTATGTCGAAGGCAACTTAAAGCCAGGCCTTCTCTTAGTCATTTAGGGTTACAGAAACTGAGTGATGCTGCTCTCAAAATGGTACACCAGACTGAAATTTGCAATTGATATGTTGTTCTAGCTCTTATAGATGAAAGCCTTGAACATGAACAAAGCAACAGTTTGTGACGCTTTTTCCTGTCTTTCATTATGGACGCTCCCAACAAAGTGCTGGGGAAAAGGCATCCCAGTCCTAAATATCAATGTATGCATAAACGGATCTGGTCATCTTAGAAAAATGACATGCATCACACTTAAATAGGAACAACCAAAAAACACAGGTGTCTCAATGCTTTGCATAACACAGCTTTACAAAAGGAAGATTTGAAAAAAAAATGTCAATAGGTGGAAGCTACTTCGTCAAGAAATATTTGTGGTGCTTCTATAAAGAACTGTGCACCTCAAAAGACAGAAAAAAATCTACATTCATCAAAGATGGATGTGGTAATATAGAGAATGAGTTAACTGTGAACACTATTTACTGCTGATATCTCAGCTAATCACAGTAAAGTTATATGCAGGAGGATTAATATCTGTATCTGAATGCAGTTGCTTTCATAAAGTCATGACTTTAGTTTTTAATAACTAAATTGACAGACAAAAATTGTGGCTTACCTACAGTATAATTTTGTACTTTTTTCAGCAAGCTTTCTATTAGCATATGCTATTCTTTACTATGAATCATTTTTGATACAGCGCTGCGGGTAATCCTTTCTTACATTCAGCAGCAAGTAATAAACAATATCAGAGAGATGTGAGTTTATCATCCATGCCAATAAAACTGCTGTTAATTTTATTGTGAGGTGGCAAAATCACTGGCATTCTTGAATCCAGAGTTTCATTTAATCATGCGTTTTGAATTTAACACTGATTCTTTCTGACTTTTCTCTTTACCACAAACAGATATTTTAAAAAATGTTATCCCATGGAGAACAATTGTAAAAAAGTAAAATCAACTTGCTAACCATGCCTGGAGACAGGGACATGCTATCAGAAATAATATAAAAAGTTCTGGGTTTTTTTCACTCTTTTACTTTATTAAAATACATTAAAAATATTTAAAATGTATGACGTGACTTTTAAAAACAATAATGTATAGCAATCTTAGCATACTGTCTTCACAGTTTCTTATATATACTACTTAGAATGAAAAGAGAAGCTTCATATAATATCTGATTTCTAATCTTACAGTTACATTCTCTGCATGAGCATTTATAGAATATAACTGGAACGTGATTTATTAACTGGTGAGGTTTTCTTCCACTGCACCCTAAAAATTAAGATCTTCTAAGTTAATTTTATTTCTAATAAATTAACAGAAACATACTAGTTTTTTCTGTGTATCAAATGAGCATGGAAAGGGAATTATTATTTATTTTAAAACAAGAAGAATTATGTTTTAATGCATATGGTCTCAACAAGCTTGCACCAACTAAATGCTAGCCATACCTGAGCTGTTTCCCTGGGTTATTCCCAAAATTCAACATTTTGTTTTACATCACCATTTTCAACACAAATTGTTGATTTGCATAGATATTCAAAATGTTTTGTTCAACCTGAAAAATATTTTTGTTTTATTTTGACAAGAAAACAAAACAAAACAAAAATTCTGTTTCTATTCCAAAACAATACATAAATAAATAAATAATATTGTTTGAAAAATCAGTTATTCACTCAGCTCTAATGTGCATCCAACTCTATCTCTTTTATTAAAAGATTTTAAGGGCATTGGGTACCTTTACAATCACCTAGTCTGGCCTCTTGAATGAAAGCATATAGAATATCACTCAGTAATTCCTTCATTGAGCCCATAACTTCTGGCTGAGTTATAGCATACCTTTAAGAAAGATATCCATTCTTGCTTTATAGACCTTAAGTGATGGAGAGCCCACCATATCCTTGGTAAATTGATTCAAAAGTTAATTACACTCACCTCTAAAACTCTGGGCTTTATTCAGCACCTGAATGTCAAAGAAGAACCTTCTATTTCGATGTCCACCATATTTGTGTAAAGGATTTTGCCTCACTAGCTTGCATGGAATCATTCCATCCCTTTCCTAGGTCTTGCACAGGATACTCTACTGGTCCTAGAGTCTGCATAGTAGAAGAGAGAGGTAGCAGGCTTGGGAGAATGCACATAAGTTTCCTAATGCAACTCCGAAGCCACAAACCAATTTTGTGGACCTCAGATTATGAAGCCGCTTACATTCTTTCAGTGCTCTTGTCTGTAGTAGAAATTTCTGTTAAAAGTGATTACTAGGAGACTGTCAGCTGCAAGGACACTGTCCACACGCGCACAAAGACATACAACCTGGAGATGACTCTGGCTTCCAACCTAATCTTCTGGGATATTTGTAAATCCAACGTAATCTGTGTGTTTTGAAGCTGTTCTCTAGGTGCGAGCAAACCCATTCATGAGTAAAATATGATTACTTTCCTTATGCTGAAGTGATAGTAAGAATTGGTGTAGGATAAGAGTAGGGCACAACCAGAAGTTGTGGGAAAAGAAATTGTTGGCTCAGAATGAAGGATAAAGAAGGACAAATGTGGTGATTTTAAGGGAGAAACATGGACAATCTTTTAGACTGGAAGCCATAATTTCACTCAGGCCTCTAGATGTTATCACATATAAATTGTTTAATAATTAATAATCATATTATATTTGGAAAATAAGGAAAAACATGGTGAGTAGTGAAGAAATACAGATAAATCAAGAAAGGAGTGGGGCAGTGGACAAATTGTTAGTATGGAAGAGATGGATTTCAGAAGACAGCAGGGGGGTGAGGAGAGTTGTGACAACATAATGTGGAAGGCTATGTCTACACTGGGAATTTAAGGTGACCTAAGGAGGCTTAAGCCAACTTAAATTAAGCTACATCCACACTAGGCTTTCATTAAGTCGACTTAAGAAATTTCTTGAGTCAACTTAATGAAAGCTTAAGTCGACTTTATAACTACCACTCCTTAAGTCAATTTATGGATGGTGTGGACGTGGAATAACCCTTAAGTCAACTTTTTTAAGTCGACTTAAGGGTGGTTAGGTCAACTTAACAAAGTGGACTAAGTCAACTTAGTCCACTTTGTTATGCTAACTTTAAATCAACTTAAAGTTGATCTTATTAAGTCGACTTCACAAAGTCGACCTAACTTTTTCTAGTGGAGACATAGCCGAAGTCAGCAAAGTGCTGGGAGGACAACTCAGAAGAACAAATATTAAAGAGGAAAAATACAGAGGAATGGAGATGTTACATTTTTTTTAAAAAAGGAAATAAGAGTCTGGAAGACGAGAAAAGGAAGAAAGACAGATATAGACCAGTGTTTCCCAGACTAATTTGGCCATTGAACACTTTTGGGCTTGTAATATACTGACAGAACACATACTGTACCTGCTGGTTGGGTGGGGGTGGGGATGGGGTTCATACTGAAAAAATGCTGCACATATTGTTCAAAAATTGATTTCAAAGGGTGCGTCTACACTTACAAATTAAGTCGACTTAAGCTTGCTTAAGTCGACTTAATTTACTCTGCATCTACACTACACTTTCCTTAAGTCGACTTAAGCAGCTGCTTAAGTCGACTTAAGGAAAAATTAAGTCGACTTTATAAAACCTCCTTTTAAGTCAACTTTGCTGGCTAAGTCGACTTTAGAAAGTTGACTTAGCCAGTGTGGATGTGGAGTAGCCCTGAGTAGACTTTAAGTCGACTTAGGGCGCTCCAGGGCTTCCCCACTGCCCTCCATGCCAGGGTGGCTGGCACAGCCACAGCCTGGCGTACCCCCCCAAAGGGCAGGGCAGAGCCCTGCCCACCCTGCCCCTATGCCCTGTCACGGTCCCTGTCCCCCTTTGCCCCATTGTACCAAGGTACAATGGGGGAAAGGCTGAGCCCCCTGGCACTTGGCAAGGGGTGCCCCCCCTGCCACTGTGGACCTGTCCCAGGTCCACCTAGCCCCTACAAGTCGACCTAGGCGTCCAGTGTGGATGCTCTAGGTCGATTTGGCAGGGTCCCCTCTAAGTCGACTTTAAATTTGAGTGTGGACATGCTAAATCGACTTAAATTAGAGACTTAAATTAAAGAGTTAGAAGGAAAAATATTGCTAGCATCGAAATTTTCTCATGGAACACCTATTCACATTGTGTGGAACACCAGTGTTCTGCGGAACAAAGTTTGGGAAATGCTGATATAGATAAAAGAGAAAACATACAGAAATGGGGAAAAGAGGGAAAGAAAGAATATAAATCTAAGGTGGAAGAGAAAAAGAAATAGATTAAACTGGATTAAGAAAAATAAAGTGAAGACAGAATTTGTGACATTTATTTTACTTATTCATGCTTCTGTACCTTTTTGTACTTCCATTGATCTTGGTTTCTGATTATTTCTATGTATAAGTAAAAGGGGAGATGAAGACGGTAGGAGTTCTGGGTAAAGAAACAGCCAGAACTAATTCCCTGGCTGATATCCCACATCCCCATAAATTCTGAGGAAATGGTATATCAGAAAATGATTGCAAAGAAAATGTGCTTTACTCTTTGTAACTTGAAAGCTTGTCTCTCTTACCAATAAAAGATATTACCTCATCCACCTTTTCACTCTATTATATGCAGGAGTCAGGACTGTATCTTTAGTTCAGTTTCCAACCTTCCTCTTTTTGTGCACGCAGATAATTGTACTCTTCCATATATGTGTTCCTGTTTTGTGGGTGCAAATACGAGGGTGTGCACCTCAACAATTCTAACACAGGTGTTATATTTTGTATCCTATCAGATCAAAGTATTGGCAACATTCATTTGCACATAGAAGCAGGGGTCCCATGATGAAAATCAAACTATTAATGCTAGTTTGTTTGGCTCTTCCAATAATTGGTCTATACTCTGTATAGACTGACATTTTAGATTTAGATGTTAGGGTGACCAGATGTCCTGGTTTTATAGGGACAGTCCCAATATTCAAAGATTTATCTTAGATAGGCACTTATTACCTCCCATCTCAACTTTCGCACTTGTTATTTAGTCTCCTATATATGTATATTCAATTACAAATTTGTATGATAGTCCACAGGGACAGAGGATAGGATCTTAGGCTGCGTCTACACTGGTAAATTAAGTCGACTTAAGCTTGGCTTAAGTTGACTTAATGTGCCCTGCGTCTACACTACACTTTGCTTAAGTCGACTTAAGCAGCTTGCTTAAGTCGACTTAAGGAAAATAAAGTTGACTTAATGAAAATTAAGTCGACTTTATTAAACCACCTTTCTATTCGACCTAAAGCTTAATTTGACTTTGCCAGGTGATATGGTTCCAGGGAGTAAACTGATGAGCCATTAAGGATACAATGGTTGTATTCTTTATGTCCTCAATGGCTCATCAGGATACTCCCTGGGATTATTCTACCTGGCAAATTCCTAAACATTAAGGAGACAATGGTTGTTCACACCCTCCGTCTAAGACATTTCTCCAGAAAGACACAAGTTAAAGTATGGATATAACATCAAATTCTTAACTTCTAATCAAAATAGAATTCCTAGACACAAACTATATAATCATTCCCAGCAAATGACTACCTTTCTATTGATACCAAACATGACATAGTTCCTATGGATTATAGCATTTATGAGATATCCATAGAAAATAATATCATAAATGCTTCCCTAAATCCAGACAGTGTCACACACTGGGCTCTGCCCTGCCAGGGTCCCTGTCCCCCTTTGCCCCATTGTACACAGAGGGTGCTCCCCCCCGCCACCATGGACCTGCCCAAGGTCCCCCTAGCCCCACAAAGTCGAACTAGAGCATCCAGTGTGGACGCTCTAGGTCAACTTTGTAAGTTCCCCTTTAAGTCGACTTTAATTTTAAGTGTAGACACACTAAGTCGACTTAACTAAATTGACTTAAAGTCGACTTAGTTAAGTTGACTTAGTTAAAGTCGACTTAAAAGTGCAAGTGTAGACATAGCCTTAGGTACTCAAGACCACAATCACATAGGAATTTATAGATGAAAACTAACATTACAAAAATTTCATCCAGAAGCAAATTGGAAGCCAGTGCAGCCCATAAAAGAAAGTAGAGAAAATACTCTATTGTCAAGCAAATATACCTAACATTGAACACGTTGTTGACACTACAAACATAAACAATAAATAGAAAATTTTTAAAATGTATTATGACACATTCTGTACTAGTTGAAGTTCTTGAATGAGCAATCCTTAAAAACTGTGGGGGGAAAAATTGTTGCTACCTCTAATATTTTGGTCCTACTTCAGAAATGTCAGTGCTCCTCATGAGCATATTTATATATTCATATTTCAGACTGGGACTTGCATAAGACCTACCACACCTGCTATTCCTGTTTGTTTCCATCCATGTGCAAAGGGATTTTGTATTTAGATCAGATATAGACTTACTTTAATTTTCAGAAGCTGACTTCAAAGTGACCCAGCAATCTGCCTTTACAAATATTCAAGAGAAAAAATAAACATATTCAGGACATTCCTTAAAGGCTTGCTTGTAGCCTATGGAAGTCAGGAACCTGAGCGTAAAAATGTGTGCCTTTGCCATCAATAGTAGTGGAAAAGGATAATTGATTTACTTTTGTTCTGATCCTTGAATGTAGCACAAAAATTTCAATCTGGGTTAAATACCACTGAAATGGGAGCTTCCCAACTTTTCATGAGACTAAAAAATTATGAGTTCCTATTGAAATCAATGGTGGTCCAAATTAGCATGACAGCTCTCCCACCCAGGTTGCAGGACTGAAATACCAGATCCCAGTTCTGCAAATATTTATGCATTGTGAGTAGTCCCATTGAAGTCCATGGGATTACTCAAATGCTTAAAGACAAAGATGCATGTAAATCTTTGCAGGGTTAGGACCTACATCTATAGACCTGTATCACTACTATGAGGAAGAAAGAGAGCAAAATATTAAATGGATTATAAGACCACAAATCAAGAGAGGATGGATACAGTATTACTATGTTAATCTGTAGAATGACACCCTCTACTTAATTTTTTTCCTTTTTGAAAGATGTTCATTGAAATTACTATTTTATATTTGGTTGAAAAAAATCCAGCCACAGTTTGCATGTGAAATTAAATATTAATTTTAAAAGTGTATACAAGGAGGAAGTGTCATTTTTATCTGAAACAACAGCATATTTAATCTTTGATAATTGTTCAGTTATTTTGCTAAAATTTTAAAAACATTTTACAATGTGACATAACAGGACAGGTTTTTCAAAGTTTATTCCTTCCCCCAGCTAGACTCCACCCCATTCCATGGACACTAATTTAAATATCTACTGTTGTTATATTTATGGAACATATTTTTTCAAGCTTTTAAATTAGAGATGAGTTGTTCAAACAGAGTATAGTGTGGTAGGGCAGATACCCCACAAAAAGCAAAGGATTATGGTCCCAACTGCTTATCAGGCCTGGGGGTGGGCCTTTAAAAAAGGAAGAACCCAAGACTTGTTTATCCTGAAAACTTACATTGGCAGAGCTATGTTTGGAAATGGTGTGAAAAATTTGCTCCCCTGAGAGATGTAGCTCTGCTGATCTAACTCCTCATGCGAATAGTGCTAGGTCAATGGAAACATTTTTCTACTGATAGAGCTACCACCTCTCAGAGAGGTGAATTAACTACAGTGATAGGAGGACCCCTCCAGTGCCTGCAGTGAATGTCTACACCTGAAGCACTGCAATGGTGCAACTGCCACGGTGGCGCTGTAGTGTACCTGTAACCTCAGTGTAACAGAGACACCACTCAGAAGCACGCAGAGCCAGATTGTACTCTTTGGGGTATGAACTAAACCTTTAAAGAAGATGAACCAGGCTGGTTTTCTTTGTCAAAATCCTACCAAGAATAAGTCCCAATCTTTATTTACTGACACTGATTGCTGGTCCTGAGAGACTTCTTCCCTCTCTCCTGCACAAGAAAGGATTTTCTGTTCATGTGGACTGCTTTACATTTCCTGAAAGGAAATGTGCTTATGATAAGAACAGCTAGAGTACTATATCCCATACCTCAGAACAAGATCACAGATGCCTAGAGAATGATAGCTATATGAGGTAATAAAGGTGCCTGTTCTCACTCCTAGAGGGGAGAGCTCAAGAAGTTAGTCTTTGACATACAGCTTTAAGGGAAAAGATCTCTTGCCTTATGCTCAATGTACTTACTTAAACTAGTGAACTCTCCCAGGAATTACTAGTGAAGTGTTCCGCACATTTTAGTCAGTAATGAAAACCTTTCCGCTTTCATTTCTGTTCATGTAGAAGCAGATTCACATTCAGAAGAAAAAGTAATGCAAATGAAAAATGAACAATAAACTAAATTGAACGATAGTTCCTGGGACTAATAGCTAAAAGACAGAAATGTCCATTTTTTCCTTTTATTTTGACCTACATCATTTTTTATCCAGCCGGTCAGGATCTAGAGGTTTTTACCTGTTTTCTATAAATGATTATAGACAAAATGTGTATAAAATATGGAGTGAAGCTGATTAAACAAATACATTCCAATAATAAGCGGGACAAATGAAATCATATACAGCAGTCTCTTAATTTTTTTTATGTTCAAAGATAAGATATGTATAATTAATCCTGCCTTAATGTGGGGGGTGGGGGGTGGACTAGCTAACTTCTTGAGGTTCACTTCTAGTCCTATATTTCTAATTCTACGATTTCAAAGATTTATATAGGTATTTTGAGTATTATAACTCCCTGGAAGTATACCATTTTAATCTAGAAAGGGCTTGATTTAAAAGGCCCTGAACACTCTGGTCTCAGCCCAGCAAAACACTTATGCAAGTATTTAACTTTCCATTGACTTTATTGGACTATTTGTGTCTTTAAAATTAAGCACATTCTTAAGGATTTTAATGAATGAAGATCAAAGATCTCAATACCTTTCAGGATACATATGTAAAACATTATTACTCCCATTCCCTGAAGCCAGATCTTTAGATTTAGAATTTCTATCCTGGAGGCTGTGGGAAAAAAAGAAAAAGTATACAAGGGAGTGCAAGGAGGAGTATGTGGTCCTATTAAATACTAGCTGAATACCTCATATAGACAAGCACAGTATCTAGAGAACTGCTGAAAGTTTTCTTTCATGCCCATTTTAAATATGCATAAGCAAACAAGTAATTACATACTAAATTTAGTCATTGGCACATGTACACTGGAAACTTGTACATTCCAATACCTATTTTGTATATTAAACATCTTTTGCTTTCATATTTATCTTAATGTGTATGCGTATATAGTTTTGAAAAGTCTGATTTAAAAACATAAAAGAGCATAGAAATTCAGAATTATGAAAATTTGAGCAGTTTTTTTATGTTAACTGCAAGATTTTCTTTTGTCTGTTTCTCAGTAACCTCGGATCTCAACTTTAACTTTGAATATTTTCAATTATTGTGGTCTCACTCAGACCATTATGTGTTTTAAGTGCATCTTATTCAATTCAATAATAGAGTATTAGGTACCTGAAGAGCTGTCCAATAAAGAAGCTTATCTCATTTAGAATAATTGAAAGAAGATTAAGTTGTGGTCACTAATGACATTTCCCTGTGAGTGTGTGTGGGGTTGTTTCAAGGACGATGCTGACTCTAGGAAAAAATAAATTTTCAATTGTATCTCAGTTAAGAAATAGTATTCTCTTTTTTTCACAGATCTAAACATATCTAATGAGTAACACAAATTGCTGATCAATACTGTGGTTTGAATGAAAACAGCATACATAGCAAGTGTGAAAAATGAGTATGTAACCATTTTTGGTGATTACTTTGATTATTTTTAATGAAAAAAATTAGGGTTTAAGAAGACAAATAGCAACTTTTAAATAGTGCATGTGAGAGATGGCTTTGAAATCCTTCTTAGATCACTATGGCTCATTCAGTGCTGTTCAATGCAAGAAAATACATGAGCAAATGAATCTGGCAAAATGTATTAAAACCGAGTGGCTTTTTTTTATTAAAAGATAAACAGAAAACATGCATAAACCAATGTAATTTTGTTTTGCTGTAATTGAAGCAGATGTCAGGAAATAAGGTACAATGTACAAATCTAACAGAAAATCTAAGCAGCATGTTATATTACAGTGTATATTAAGGATTTAATAGCCAATTGCTCTTAGTCCTTTTAAGAAATCTATCTAATCTACCATATTTTTAGAATAACAAAAAAAAATCTCTAAAATTATCAGTATACATGCAGGCTCTGTTGGAAAGGGATAATGAAGGCAAGAGTAATATATTCATGAGGTTACATATTCTGGCTAGAAGTGATCCAGCAAAATGCTTAAACTTGAGTGTGCCTTTAAGCACAGGCTGACTCCCATTGGGTTATGCATGTGCATGCTTTGCCTCTGGCTGGCAATCATGTGATAAAATTGGGAAAAGGAGTTGTTTTATTTTATTTCTTAACAAGTCATCATTAATGGAATAATTTTCTGTAAATTCTAGTGTTAACGAATTAGGACCAGAAGGTGAAACTGATTGGATAGAGAAGTTAAATGAATCAAACTAAACAAACATCAACCCTTCCACTTTTTGCCACTAAGAGGTGAAAAAAACCTGGAAATAATAATTAAAGTTCATTAACATGCACAAAAAAAGGAAAATGGAGTCTAGCTGGGCTTTATTTATATACATTACAGCCCATCCATTGAGATAATGCTAATTTATGGATCTGCCAGTTTTGTAGAGTCACCAGGCAAGAAAGCCAGCTATTTCTGTGGGGCAGCCAGTCAGGGAATGATTATTCTGAAAGGCAACATCACCCTGTGAAAACTCAGGTAAAATTTCCCGTGGCAGTTCATACTAACATCATTAGCTTTCCTAAAAACTCACACTGCTTCTTTTACTCACTCAATGAGAAGGTGAAGTCAAAATATCCTGCTAGTACTGGATTAAACAATGCACAGGCTGTCTACACTGATGGTCTAGGATCCATGGAATGGTCACACAGATCTTAGCAGTTTGAGCAGTCCAGTTTCCTGCCGTCCCATCCTCCCATTCCAGCATCAATTTCCTGGATACCAAGATCAGTTCAAACAATGGAACCTTACAGACAAGTATATACAAGACACTCACGGATCACCACACCTGTCTTCACAGATTCAGTAACCACCCCAGACATACAAAAAAAATCTGTTAACTACAGCCAACCACTCAGACACCACAGAATATGCTCCAGTTTGACAGCCCAGGATATATACCATAACATTCTTAAAACTGCCGTCACTAAACAAGGACACTCCACCAGAGAAGTAGGTCCAATCATGGAACAAGCCATCCAGATACCCCAAAAGACACTGTTTTAATATGTTTGGGAGGGGAGAATGCTAAGTGCACACCCCTAATTGTCACTTATCACCCATTCTGAAACCCATATTGGGTATATTCAAATGTTTTCAACCCATATTTAATGGGGACCACAGTGTAGCCTGGTCTATGAATCATATATTAATTTTATTGATCACTTAAGAATTCCCTGTTATCACTCTGACATTTGACAGGTTCTTGTCCCAATATGAGGCTAAGTATTATTAAAACCATCTTTAGTTGTGAACCCCAATGTGCACAGCTACAACACTCACACATTATGAACCTTTCTGTATTTGTAATAGTTCATTAAGATATTTAGCAAAGTCACAAACATTCTAATCCAGGAAGGTAGATAGAGATAATACAAAATGTATATCTGAACATCCTTATACTCATATCATTTCTTGCAGAACAACGTGAAATGTTAGCTATTATCTTCCTCATCACCATCACCATCTTGATCATCACGAGTGACCACCATCCTGGCATCTCCCAAGCTCTACATATCTTTTTTCTCCTGTCCACACTCTAGGATACAACTTTTATAATATTTTACACTGATGCCACTATGTCCAATGTATATTAGGTATAGGTTTCTCCCCTTATCTCAATGTATTACTGTATATGTCCATTTGTTGCTATGGCACTCTTGTGATCATCTGCAGACGTATCCATTCTAAATATCCAAAAGCTGGTGTTAGTTCGCAATCTGGAGGCTGTCTGATGTTATTATGGACAAACTTCCCCCTTAAATACTCTATTCCCAGTTCCGCAAATCTTAGGGGTTACCATTAGGCCACTTATCTGTGCCAAAACTCATAGCTTGAAGCTTTATGCTAATTGCTGGAACCAATGTGTTACATAATACATGCTTGTAGATTCCTTGCATTACTTCTGAGTAACAGAAATGCTAAAGCTAGCTTTATGGGCTACAAGATCCTGGAAATATCTTTCCTGAATCACCTCTTCTGGCCTTCAAACACGCCGCCTCAATCCCTCCCTGCCAAGCTCATCATCAGAAACAAGTTCCCCACAACCCAGGACATACCAACTGAAAGCAGCACCGAACACTACCATAGCAACCAGTGCAAAAACCTGCAGACTTATTTCCATTGCTACAATGATCAAACCACCACAATACACCTTTCAAGATCCATGGGTCTTACAAATCTCTATCACAACATGTGTTGTGCCCCATTTAGCACAAAAATTCCCCAAAACCAACGATGTAGGTAAAAACCCAGACAATCACTACGGTCTCGAATGAACTCACACAGAAAAATGACAAAAGACAAAAATGCACTGTCACCCATGTGTGAACACTTTTCACGAAATAATTACTTCATAGCTGACCTATCAGTACACCTCCTCAAAGGAAACCTGCACAAGAGCTTCAAAAGACAAACCTGGTAGCTAAAATTCATAACTTTGCTAGACTTTAAAAAATCATGGACTCAGGAGAGGCAGTGTTTTATATTTCATGTGTAATGAGACATAGGGCAGGTCAACACTACAAACTTGCATGGGGCAGCTGAATCTATTGTTGTACTTCTGATGAAGTGCTCAGCTCATGGAAGAGAGCCCTCTATGGAAATAGTACTGTCTACATGCTCAATTAAGGTTGGTATAACTACATTGCTCAGGGATAGTTATGCCAAAATAAGACCTGATCTTAAAAAAACCCCTATGTCTCTGTTAATCTGCCTTTGTCTTATGACTGCAGATGTGTTAATTTCCCACTTCATCTTCAATAGTCTCTTGCAACACATGTTACTCCCTATGCTTAACAATCTGTTCCACCTTATGACAATCTTCCGGGTTCGCTTGAGCAGTCAGTCAAGACGCATTCAGTTGATCTGGAGTTCAATTTAGTAATGCCACCCCTGAAAGAAGAATAGGTCTGGTTCAAAGGGGTGGCATTTCCCTTTGACTCAGCGCAAGTAGAGATAGGGAGGTAAGTGAGCATTAGAGAGTTAAAAAGAAATATGCAAGTTATTTTAGGTAGCTTTAAAATGTTCAAGGGGCAAATTTCAATTCAATAGGCACTAAAATAAGCAAGAACTAGCATTTGAGCAAATGAGGTATATTTATGCATGTAAACCATCTATAAGACCATTAAAAATTTGCCCCTTATACTTAGAATTCCCTTTAATAAATTAACTTGACTATATTCTTCCATTCTGTGTGTTTTTCTTGGATACCAGAGAAGCTAAATAACAGTTGTACCATTGGCGAGCCCTGCATGTAATTAATGAAGTATGAATTCTAGCAAGAAACCTCCTTCTTCATATCTCATTTACTCAGCAGCATGAGGTTTTTTGGTATAACAACATCCCAGCCCTTTACAACAGAAATACTTTTGTATTGCTTTTTTGCTACAACTTGATGTGACATTTTCACAATTCTTGCCTGTATTCCAGGTTCATTTTTTGGAATAAGAGGGCAGATGGTCTCTTACAGACAAATTATAGGTTTTACAGTTACAGTACTGAGACAGAGATTCTCAAATTATTGTTTGTTTGATCAAATTTAGAAGGCTGGCCTGATCCATCACATGCGTATATGAAGGTCAGCTACAAGAGCAAATGAAAAGATTTCCCCAAGATGCAATTCTGAGGACACTGCATTTAATCTTTTCTTGTCATACTGAAAGCCATTTGGTGATGTGTAATTTCAGGTAACTTCTATTAATTTAAGATGGCTAACCCTGTGAAGCAACAGTAGGTGAAATTAGAATGGATATTTGACTTCACACATATTTTAATTGCCAATTAATAAGATATTAGCTCATATCTATTATTTTTAAAGTCATCAACTCTAACAGGCAATATTCCCCTCTGAAGCACAGAGTCTTGAGTGTAAAGAAGAAACTTTTAATGAAAAGGGAGGAAAGTAACCCAGCATTGACTTGGGAAATCATGCCAAGCAAGATTCATAGGTATGAAACCATGAGCAAAACACCCACCCCAGAGTACACTGGGCAGTTCCCTTTTTGCTTCAGAGTCTTAAGTACAACTACCAAAATGTCTTTTTATGTGCTTCTCCTTTTTCCTTTTAGTTCATCTAACTCACAGTTGATGTCTTTGATCAGTGAAGACCTAAAGTCCATATGTATATCTCTGTGAATTAATCTCCAGTCCTGGCAGAGAGGAGAGAAGGAGGCACCTTGCTTACTCTGTCAGTCACCCCTCACTCTATTGACCCCCTATCATTGATCCATCCACCACCTGCTACTCTACTTTAAACCATCTGAAATGTTTTCAGGTACCACCACTTAACACAGCTCTTAGAGCTTCAGCTCTATAATTCTTCAGTGTGATTTTAGCTGTTAGTAGGGACATCTTAGTACTAGTGCAGACTGGGCAACCTCTTGCATCAGCAACACTGTCCCAAAGCAGGTCTAATGCTATATGCTGACCCCTGTGCCCTACCTACTAAGTGGTGTTTAATCGAGGTTGAGTCTCTGAATCAGGGTATGTCAAGCACATTTTTGTTGCCCTTGATTCACACAACAAGGATAACAACCCTTTATTACCCCTGACCTGAATAACAAAGTGACTTGTGATCCAACACCAGCTAAAAGTGATCATTTCGATAAAGCATTCCGAGCATGCTGCATGCCTAGACAGTATAGGCATGTAACCAGGTTAATTCATAAATTCATAATGCATCTTCTTTAGCTTATCACTGAATGTCAGAGGGCCCACATGTAGTCCCTGCTTACATTATAGTAGTTTTTGCCTGCTTCATGTAAAACCTTGGTGTCACTTTATATTCATCATTACTAGCATTCTTTGACTGGTAAGATATACTTTGAGTTAAACGGAAGTAATCACATAGAAATCATCAAGAATAGGAATTTCCAGAGGGATAGCCGTGTTAGTCTGTGTACATCAAAAACAAC
Source organism: Pelusios castaneus (assembly GCA_007922175.1). Lineage (NCBI taxonomy): Eukaryota > Metazoa > Chordata > Testudines > Pelomedusidae > Pelusios > Pelusios castaneus. The sequence continues at coordinate 4,619,991 of ML685830.1, forward strand.
GAGAGTCCTGTGGCACCTTATAGACTAACAGATTTCTTCAGGCACAAGTTTTCATGGGCTATAACCCACTTCGTCAGATGCATCAGACGAAGTGGGTTATAGCCCACGAAAGCTTATGCCCGAAAAAATCTGTTAATCTATAAGGTGCCACAGGACTTTCATTGTTTTATCAAGAATATAGTGAGTTATTTTCATTAGTGACAACTGAACTTGAGAGGGCTCAAAATTACAGTTAAATTTGCATGAGTATCCTGAAATATGGATGACAAGTTCAAAAGGGGTAGCCGTGTTAGTCTAGTTCAGCAAAACAAACAAGGGGTATCTACACTAGCAATTTAAGTCAGCTTAAGGACCTTTAAGTCAACCTAAATTACTCTATGTCTACACCTGACTTTCATTAAATTGACTTAAGAGATTCCTTAAGTCAACTTAATGAAAGCATAAGTCAACTTAATAACAACCGCCTATTAGGTCGATTTAAGGGCAGCGTGGACTGGGAATAACCCTTAAGTTGACTTTATTAAGTCGACTTAAGACCAGTTAAGTCGACTTAACAAAGTGAACTAAGTTGACTTAACTTTAAGTCAAATTATTCCACTTTGTTAAGTCGACTTAACAAAGTTGACTTAATTTTTTCTAATGTAAACATACCCAAGGAGTCTGGTGACACTTTTAAAGACTAACAAGTTTATTTATCACTTGAGCTTTTGTGGGAGAAAATCCCACTTTGTCAGATGCTTGAAGATGAGGAACTTACAGAATGGGAGCAAAATAAATGTAGGGGAGTGTAAGTTATAGGATCAGGTCACACTGTTACAGCAAATCAAAGCAGTTGTTTCGAGTCAAACAATGACTGAATGTAAACAGCTGCTTTGATTTGCTGTAACAGTCTGACCTGATCCTATGATTTACACTTACCTACATTTATTTAAATCTTATAGGTACATGTTTTTTCTTGCTACTTTTAGTTGTTCTTACTTTTAGCTATATCTCAAATACTGTCAGAGACAAAGATGTAACGCATCATGGGAAAATTACTGATGTTCTTCAAGGAAAATAGGGGTCATGAGCCCTTTTAAATTACTGCATGGTGACAGCTGAAAGCATGTTGAAGGGATAGGAAAAAGACAAGGAATTAAATGTGAAAAAAAGGTTTGTTGCTCACTTTGGAGGAGAGTGAAAGTTTTGGATAATATTGTGCTTAGACTGACTTATGCATCCTTAGCTGTAAACAGTCACCTAAGTAATAAAATAAAGCTTTTAAGGTGACTATTGCATCAACTCTGCAGGATTTCTCTTTATTCTATCAAATGAAAATTTATTATTTAGTGTACATCTACTTTAAAAGGTTTTTGTTTTCTTAATAAAATTTGTACACAGACTTAGATTTGTTTTCCCCCTGTTGGTAAGTAAGACAAACATGCAAGGTTGTATATATTCCCATTTATTCTATATATATGCACAAATATTTCTGCTAACCTAACTGGCGTATTGCTTGGAGAAACAGTCAGAACCTCAACTAGCACATATTGTTGTAACTCCATTGATTTCTGTGAAGTTATGCTATTTTCTGCCAAGCTGAGCATCTGTCCCATAGTCTGAAACAAAACCATTGAAATAAAGAAAACTAAAATGAAAGACAAAGAATAATGATTTTTTTCTGCAGCCACTAAAAAACTTACCATAGATCAGAGCTATTTTAAAGAGTAGATTAACTCTATGCTATGTGAAGTTAAAAACAATTTGTGAATTTTTGTGTCAGCATTTTTTATTATAAGCAATCTTTCATATCAAGAAAATGAGAATACAAATGAGTGCAAGAAAATTACATTTTTTGCACAAAGCTGGTCAAGTTTTTTCATTGGAACAAATACATTTCAATAATTTAGTTCTTTCTAATCTATACAAAAATAATATTAACAGATCATAATTTTTCTACATGTGTTAGTCCAGAATTGACTGATGTTTGGAAACAGTTGTTTGTTTCGAATCAGTTGACAGACAATACAGTCGATTATTGGATATTTAGGATTTACTATGCAAGCTCTGGTCAATTAAGTCCACATATTTTCATTTCTGTACACTGACTGGATGACCTAGCCTTTTTAAATGGAGCTGTATGAAAATTCAAGTTTCCTTCCTGCAGGAAATTCTAATATTTCAACATTTTATTTTGTTTGAAATTGGGACAAAAAGTTGAAATATCAGAATTTTTCAGAGTAAAAATTTGATTCAGAAATGGCAATTTCTTTTTAGCATTCTTGATTTAAAAAAAAAAATCTTGATATTCCTGAATTTAAATAAACAAGGAGTCCTGTGGCACTTATAAAGAGTAACACATTTATTTATCACATGAGCTTTCATGGGTAGAATCCCACTTCATCAGACGCATGAAATGGAGGTTACAGTATGGAAGAGGCTGTATAAATGCAGAGAAGGGTAAGTCACAAGGTTAGTTCAAAATTATTTGAGTAAACCATGAAAGTTCTTTGGATTCAAACAGTGTGGAATGACAGAAAAGAAGGTGGAAAGGTTAAAAGAGGTAAAAATCACCTTTTGTAATGGATTGAGCCAATTCAAATCTCTATTCAAACCCATAATGTCAACAAATTTGCATATGAAATCTAACTCTCTGGTTTCCCTTTGAAGCTTTGATTTGAAGTTTTTCTATTGAAGCACTGTACCTGACAAGTCTCTTACAGAATGTGCAGGGAGGTTGAAGTGCTGCCCTATTAGTTTTGAATACTACTATTCCTGATATCTGATTTGTGTCCATTTATTCCTTTGCATAGAGACATTCCAGTTGGCCAATGTATAAGGCAGAGGGGCATTGCTGGCACATGTTGGCAGAAATCACATTAGTAGATGAGCAGGTGAATGAGCCTTGATGGTTTGATTGGGCCCCTATGATGATATCATTTGAGCAGATATGTGGGCAAAGTTGGCAACGGAATTTGTTGAAGTGATATGTGCCTGCCTTGGTGTTTCAGTTGCATGATGTGTAGTTGCTGGTCAATATCTGCTTAAGGTTAGGGGGCTGTCTAGAAATGAGGAGAGATCTGCCTCCCAAAGCCTGAGAGGGTGAGGGATCATCTTTTAGAATTGACTGTAGATCCTTGATGATGTGTTGTAGAGGTTTGACTTGGGAGTTGTAAGTGATGAACAGCATTCTACTGTTTTCCTTATTGGGCTTGTCCTGTAGCAGTTGATTTCTGGGTACCCATCTGGTTCTGTCAATCTGTTCCTGACTTCCTCAGGTGGGCATTGTAATTATAAGAGTGCTTGATAGAAATCCTAAAGTTGTTTGTCTCTGTCTGAGGGATCGGAGGAAATGTGGTTGCATATTAGGGCTTAGCTCGTGTGGAAGCTTGAAGAAGAGTTTCTTCTAAGTCAGCCATAAAAATGTTGGCATATTGTGGGGCCATTTGTGTACAAATTGCAGTGCCGCTGACTTGAAGATATAATAATCTCCACATCAGAAATGGTTGTAGGCGAGTACAAAGTCACCAAGTTAAGCTACTAGGTGTGCTGTGATATCATCTAAGATACTATGGTATCTCAGGCTACTGGGGCCATTGGTAGTTTCCACAGTGATAAAGGAGAGGGTTGTTAAGTACTCAGGAAAACCTGTGTGCCTGCTGGCAGTCCTTGCCAGACTTGCTGAATAAAGCTTAACAAGGGAACTCTGAATCCTATTATGACTACTGACCATTATTTAATCCTAATACATGACACTGATGACAAGGTGGGATGATGAGATAACATCTTGTGAACCCAGGAAATCCTGAGGTACGTAAGAATGATTTCTTTTTCCTCACTGCATGCCTGTGCTATGTGCCTGGAGGGGAATGACAGGAGTTGAAATCTGATCTATTGTTTGGTGAAGCCAAGGGACAGGAGATAAACAACCACTAGAGGGAACCATAGTTCCACTCACTGGTTCAACCATGGCTTCACTCACTGGTTGCCTGGAACATTTTGATTCTTCCACCTCCAGTTGAAAACTGTACGTTGCACGCTTTCAGAACTTCATCGTAGCGAATGATATACACCATGAAAAGAAGGTACCTGTTTTCTTGACCATTATAGGTGCTAAGACCTATAATTTGCTATGTAATTTGCTTTATCCTGAGAAACCTGAAGCAAAATCATATGATGATCTTGTAGAAGTTCTAGGAGTACATTTTTCCCCAAAACCATTGGTAATAGCAGAGAGATACCAGTTCTATCACAGGAATCAAGGTGAAGGTGAATCCACAATTGCACAATTCGTAGCAGCTCTCAGGGAGCTGGCAGAACACTGCGATTTCAAGAACATGTTGGATGAAATGCTATGTGACAAGCTAGTGTGTGGCCTGCACTGTGAATCAACAATGAAACGCCTGCTAACCGAAGCTCAGCTTACCTTGCAGAAAGCCATTGATATTGCAGTCTCTATGGAATGGGCCACACAGGAAATGCAACTAAACAGGGCGAATGCAGGGACGCACAAAGCATCCAAAGAACCTACCACTCGGTCCCTGGGAAGGCAGGAATGTCACTGGTGTGGAAAAACGGGTCATCATGCATCAGAGTGCTGGTGTAAGGAACTACTGTGTCGATGACGTGGCAAGAAGGGACATATTGAATGTGCCTGCAAGCAAAAGAGGACTGACCCAAGTAAAACAGGCAGACCAGTGAACAATGAGAAGGTGGTCCGATGAAACAAGAGGAAAATTCTACATGCAGTAGAATAGGTGAAGGTGATTATGGTGACACCCATTCTGAAGAGGAAGAATCACTTCATGTTTTATCTATAACAGCTGGCCCACACAAATTCTGGGTGACACCGCTGGTGGACAGCAAATCTGTAAGCATGGAATTGGACACTGGAGCAGCTGTTTCATTAGTTTCCAAAATTGTGTATGAGAAGGACTTTAGACATCTGCTGCTTAAACTGATGACAGCTGTTTTGAAAACATACACAGGAGATGCTGTACCCTGTTGGGTACTATTGATGTGAAAGTAGAGCTCAATGGGCAGACAGCAAAGTTACCGCTGTTTGTGGTGAAAGGCAATTATCCAGACTTAATGGGAAGGTCTTGGATTAGGAAGATCCAACTCAATTGGGCAGAAGTGCATCAATTGACCGAAGAAAAAATAAACCCGGCAACGATACTAGCAAAAGATGCTGCTCTTTTCGGAGAGGTCTTAGGCAGCATAAAAGGAATCATTGTGAAGTTACATATTAAACCTGACTGCCAGCCGAAATGTTTGAAGGCCAGACCAGAGCCATTAGCCATCAGGCTGAAGCAGATTTGGAACGACTTGTTAAGGAGGGAGCCTTAATGCCAGTTACTCACAGCCAGTGAGCGACACCAAACATCCCAATAGTAAAAAAAAGATGGCTCTGTTCAGATTTGTGGAGATTTTAAGGTCACTGTTAACCCAGTGTTACGCACAGAACAATACCCCCTACCCCGCATCGAGGGCATCTTCATGGATTTGGCTGGAGGACAAAAATTCAGCAAGATTGATTTGAGGCAAGCGTATTTACAGATGAATGTCAAAGAAGAATCTCAAGAGTTCTATGTCGACTTAATTTTTGAGTGTGGACATGCTAAGTTGACTTAAATTAACAAGTGTAGACATAGCCTTAGAGAGTCCACACAGGACTCTTAAGTTGACTTAAAGTTGACCTTATTAAGTTGACCTAGAGAGTCTATACTACACTCTCTAAGTTGACTAGTTAGGTACAGGGGGAGCCGAAGCAATTGCCGCCCCGTGCTCCAGCTGACAGGGGAAACCCCGGGGATCCCCTGTTGGCTGGAGCACGCTCCCTTCTTGCCCGGACCCTGCAGGTCCAGGGAGAAGAGAGTGGGGGTCCCTTCTGGCCCGGGCCGCTCGGTCCTGGAGAAGAGAGTTCAGGCTGTGGCTCCCTTCTCCCCAGGACCCGAGTGGTCACGGAGAAGGGACCGTGGGGCTCCCTTCTCCCTGGGACCTGAGCGGTCCTGGCCAGAAGGGAGCCCCCATGATCTTTTCTCCCTGGGACTGCTCGGGGCTGGTGGTTTCCTGGTCTCGGGGAGAATCAGCCCTGCATGAGACTGGCTTTCCCTGGGACAAGCCGCTCGTGGCTTGCCTGTCCTTGCGGGGAGACCTAGCCGTGCGTAGGCTGGCTCTCCGGGGACAAGCCGTGAGAGGCTTCCTGGGGAGAAGGGAGCCCCCGGGGCTCTCCAGCCAGGGTTCCAGCGGGGGATTTCCTCCAGCTGGAGCCCTTGCTGGGGTGCCCTTCTCCCCGGGATCGGAAGCCGCAGGTCTGGGGAGAAGGGAGCAGGGGCTCCCCAGGTTTCCCTTGTCCGCTCGCCCTAGGTTGACTTTTAGAAGAAGTCAACTTAGGGCATCCACACTGGCTTAAGTCGACTTAAGAAGTCGACTTAAATACTAGTTCAAATTAAAATGAGGTGTTATTAATTTGAACTAACTTTTCCTTAATTCTACTTAAGGAGCAGCTTAAGTTGAATTAGGGAAAGCCCAGTGTAGATGCAGAGTAAATTAAGTTGATTTAAGCCTCCTTAAGTCGACTTAATTTGTAAGTGTACACGCACCCTTTGATGATAGTGTCAACATTGTTTCTGAGGCTGTGGATGACATTGCATTCCCCATAGCTGAGGTTCTGGTGCAAAAGATGTTGTTTGTCCATGATTTCAGCCTGCGTATGTCAGTGGAAGCAATCTATGTAGAAGTGCAGTCTGTTGTTTCCACTGTCAGGAGGAGTCCATGTAGAATCTTTCTTCCTGTAGTATTGGTAGGAAGGGATCTGTAGGTTATTATGCTGTTTGGCTGTGTGGTGGAAATATCCCTCGAGTCAGAGACAGCAAAAGTAGGGTTCCAGGTTACAGCAGAACTGTATATTTTGTGTGGGAGTGGTGGGGCAGAAAGAGTGTCCCTGAGATACCACAGATTTTTCTGCTGGAGTAAGTGTGCAGCTGGAAAAATAATATTGTTGGGTAGGTTAATGGTATCACTGTTGTTGCTCCTGTTTCATTTTTGTTTGTTGAACTGATACAAAATGTTTTGTTGTGAATAGGTTCAATATTAAACTACATTTTTCTATGTTGATACATTGCACCCAACAAGTAGTTCAAGTTCCTGATGCCCCCATTTTTTCCTTTAGGCTTGGTTGTCTGGCTAAACTATATTTTCTAAGATGCACTGTCAACCATGTGATTCCCACTGTCAACCATGTTACATTGCTCAGTCATGGGAAACACTGAATTGCATCATGAGTGATTTAGTCTGGCCCAGCAGCCTGGTCCATAGGGGAGAATGGACAGTCAAGAACCCTGACTATTATTTTCATGAAAAAATATGTGATTATAAAGAAATCCAGTTGAAAGTTGAACTGATCCAAAGTGCAGTGTTTCAAGACAATTTAACAAACCAAAACATTTTGTGCTCAATGAACCCAAAATGATATATTTCTTTGCTTTCCCATGCAAAATTAAAACATTTTGGCAAAAATGAAAGTTTTCTCATGGAAAAATTTTAATTCTGAGGAAACTATATTTTCCTTCAAAAATTGACAGCAAATTCATCCCCAGATCTATTAATAATCTACTTTTACTTCCATCTACAATGAATTTTTAATCACATAACAAAATTTCCTATCTTGTTTAAAAGCCTGAAATTTGCTGCTTCTGATCATTTATCTGAATACCATTTTTGTTATATGAATGGTAGCAAACAACAATAATAAAGAAATAAGAATAGCCTCTATCTGAACCTAGTTTCCTATTTATCATGACCTATTGTATTTTCTAACAGAAAACTACATTTTTTCAGGGTCTTAACTAGAGAGACTGTTCTGTGAGCTTGAATTATTTAATGACAGACAGATATTTCCATTTATTTTGTATTTGCTATACATGTATTCCATGTACAACAAAATCTCTCTCCCCATTTGCATCAGACACATCAATACCAGTTGAGAAAAATGGCAGCTTGTGGATATTGGAGGCACACTATTGACCACTTGCAAGAAAATTTAGCACACAATGTATATATTTTCCCCCTGGACTGTTGGTGAGTTAGCTAAGAGTTTGGATGGAAAACAACAACAAAGATAAATCTCTAATCATCAGTTCTACCCCATTCCTAGCCATACTTCCTAATCAGATCTTGCTGGTTTACAAGATAGCTTTTCATCTCCAACATAAATGGGCAAAATGAAAAGATTTTCTGAGGGTAAGTGTTGAATTTCTAACAAAATCTTCAAGTCACTCTCTAGACAATTTTTTTTAATGCTGTACGTGTTTTATAATAAGTATTAAGGCAAAGAGCCAATGACTCTCCCAGTAGAACAGTTTAAGTTCCTTTATTTATTTTAATATAATGCATACAAAAGATGCTTTGATTTATTTATTTATTTATTAAAAGCAAGGAAAGATTCAGCGGTTAAATGCTGAAAACTACATTTATCTTCTTAATCAGTCTGTTTTAGCCCATGCTAAGGAGATATTTGGAAAGAGAATCATAAAGAATTACTGAACATTGCCTAATCCATTGAAGATAGAAAGTAAACTTAAAGGAGATTCAAATGTTTTACACTAGCAACTACAAATGTCAAAGTATTAAATATAGCATACAAGGAAATAAGCTTTCAGGATGACTTAGCTAGCTGTCACCTTGAGGAAGTTTAGCAAAAACCTTCTGACTAATATATCTGTAAGGTAGCCAATATGCAGGCCTCTGATAAATCTGATTATTACCGTATCAAAATAAATGGCTCATTTATCAGCCTTTGTGTAACCTGGCTGTGTTCACATACATGCTAGTGGAGGATAACCACAAAGTGCTTGCAACAAAACAAATTAGTCTATCGGGTCCAGTAATTAGGAAAATTTGGGGGAGGAAGATCAAAATTCCACAGTGTAAGAAATTGTGAGTGGTGGAAAAATAAAAATAAAAAGGTCTTGATTAAAATACGTTGCATTACAGTGTTTTTTTGACAAGCATTCAGAAAGTATTCCATACATATTTAAATATGCTGATTATGGTGGATATTTTGGAAAAATAGATGTATATACTTCAATATTTAATAAAATTATTAAAAAGGCACTCTGTACTTCTTTCCATAGCATAACTTTTTGTCTCTTTCAAACATCCAGATTTTTCACGAGGGTAAATAGTTCTACAGAGACACAGTATATGGCAGCTGTGACAATCAGGATCCAGACACCCAAAGGGGAGAACAGGGAGGGTGAATCCCAAAGAGTAAGCAGTTGAATTAGCTGATTCTATATATTGTTATTATATTACAAAAGTGTAACCAAGTAAAATCTTTTATGAAAACTTACAATGTTCTGAACTTGATGGTTGTTATGCAGACTGTGGTTATGCATCTGAGTTTTTATATACTTGAATACCATGCTCATGACCAGTACAATTTCAAATTTCAATTTCAAGCCAGGTGTTCACACAAAACTGGCTCCAAGTAACAATCCATTGTTCAGCCAAGATGAGAGAAAGGTGGGCTATTAAAATTAATGTTAGATTCTGAAGCTAAAAAGAAATCCCACGCCACCCCACCCATCTTAGAAAACTAACCATGAATCATCACGCAAGGAGAAAGAATGTAGCAAGGGGCATGGTTCACCTACCGGTGAATTCTCTGTATCTTAAAGTCCTTAAATCATGATTTAAGGAGGTAAATAACTCAGTCATAGGTTAGTGGCCTATTGTTGGAGTGGGTGGGTGAGGTTTTGAGGCCTGCATTTTGCAGGAGGTCAGACTAGATGATCGTACTGGTCCCTTCTGACCTTAAAGTCTATGGCTGCGTCTACACTGGTTAATTAAGTCGACTTAAGCCTGCTTAAGTCTACTTAACTTACCCTGCATCTACACTGCAGTTTCTTTAAGTCGACTTAAGCAGCTTGCTTAAGTCGACTTAAGGAAACTAAAGTCGACTTAATTAAAATTAAGTCAACTTTCTAACATCACCTTCCTAATCGATCTAAGGCTTAAGTCAACTCTCCAGAGTCGACTTAAGTCAGTGTAGATGTGGGGTTAGGGCATGGGTCCCTTCTCGCTGGGACCACTCAGGTCCCCGCAAGAAAGGACCGCGGGTTTGCTTCCTTCTCCCCAGGACCCGCGCCCCAGCTGATCAGCAGCTGGAGCGGGGACCCTGGAGAGAAGGAAGCCCCACGCTCCCCACACTCCCTCCTAGCCAGGATCATGCGGTCCTGACAAGGAAGGAGAGCTGGAGACCTGCGCTCCAGCTACCAGCTGCTGAGCAGCTGGAGCGTGGGCTGGGACCCATGCTCCAGCTGCTCAGCAGCGGGCAGCTAGAGCACGGATCTGAGCAAGAAGGGACCTCAGGGCTCCCTTCTCACTGGGACCACTCATGTCCCGGCAAGAAGGAAGCCCCGAGGTCCCTTGTCCCCGGGAACCATGCTCCAGCTGCGGCAGCTGGAGTGCGGGACTCGGGGACAAGCAAGCCCCAGGGTCCCAACCAGGAGGGAGCATGGGAGACCACGCTCCCTCCTGGCCGCGGCCGCTCGGTCTGGCCAGAGGAAGCCCAGGGCTCCCTTGGCCAGTGCCGCGCTCCAGCTGTCCCTCTAAACAGCTGGAGCGCGGCGCACGCCCCTGCAGGCTCCAGCTGTCTCTTTAACCGCGCCGCGCTCCAGCTGTCTCTCTAGCGCTGGCCAAGGGAGCCCCGGGCTTCCTCTGGCCGGACCGAGTGGTCGCAGCCAGGAGGGAGCACGGTCTCCCACGCTCCCTCCTGGTCGGGACCCTGGGGCTCGCTTGTCCCCGAGTCCTGCGCTCCAGCTGCTCAGCAGTGGGCAGCTGGAGCACAGAGCTCCGGCTCTTCCTCCTGGCCTGGACCACTTGGGTCCGGGGAAGTTGTCCCCAGGACCCCAGTGGTCCAGGCTAGGAGGATTCCCTTCTGTCCGGGACCTGGGAAGTCCCGAGCAGAAGGGAGCCAAGTGGTCCAAGGCAGAAGGGAGCTCCTCGCTCCCTTCTCCCCCGGACCGCTCAGGGGCTT
>ML685830.1:4631413-4670234 GCA_007922175.1 Pelusios castaneus
GATTAATAAATCTGTTAGTCTTTAAAAGTGCCACAAGACTCTGTTGTCTTTCTACAATAGACTAACACGGCTACCCCTTTGGAATTTGACTTAATTCCCTAGTGTAGATATAGCCTATGAGTCTACCTTACGTTGAATCATTAAGAAAAGATCTACAGGTACAGGTTGCAGCTGGACCAACTGCATGCTGTGTGAGAGCTTTTCAGAATGGAGATAAGCAGTGAATGCTGCTGACTGGCACATGAATTGCTGCTTCTGTCTCTTCTTCATCCTAGAGACAAACAAAAGAAACACTGTAAAAAGCTAATTTAAAAAAGTATTAAACAACCTGATTGATAAGCCTCCAAAACCTAGCATCCAACTAATAAAACTTTCACATACTGATGACCAGAAACAACTGAGCATTAGCAGCTAGCCAGTCCTTTATATGATAGGCATAGCATGATCACAAATTTGATTGGTTACTGTCTCCATCTGTATTGAAGAAATTCTATGGAATAAGACACTGATGTATTACATTACAAAACTTTATTCTAAATTTAGTAGCATTTGATTTTTTTCTTCAGACAACATGAGAATCCCCCAGGACTTTGAAACACACCATATATTATCCATTCCTTCCTTTCAGAAGCAACTTGAAATTATAGCTTTTCAAGTCTGAATGATTATGAGTGGGGAAAGATTCCTTCACGTTACAATCCTGAGACATTTTGAATTTGATGAAGGAGTGGTTTATTACCCAATAGTACACTAGTACTACATTACAGACAGGCAACTTTTTAAACTTCTGTTCCTCTTCTAATCTCTCTCCAGTACTTTTTCAGTTCCTCGTGCACTGCCTTGAATATAAACTTTTAGGGCCATTCATTACTTCTGGAGTTTATTTTTTTTTAAAGGACCAAAGGAATAAGACATTGAAAAAATCATCCCTAAGTAGAAAATGAACTAGCCCATCAATTCTATCCTGGAGATCTGGGAAAGTTGGCAATGCTGTTTTGAGAAGGATTTTGAATTATGCTTGGTTTTGATTTGGAATGAAAACCAAACCTGCTGAAGTTCTCTATGAAACAGAAACCTTTCCAAAATGTTTCCTTTTGAAAAAGATATTATCCATTTCAATGATTCCAATACAAACTTTCACCTGATGGGCTTAGTCAGGGCTTCCAGGCTCCCAGCTTCCTCTCAGCCCACCTGACAGGCTGAAAGGTATCCTGAAGCCTGGAAGTTCCACCTAAACTGGGAGCCTCAGAGCATGGAAGTCAGAACTCCCAGGGATTCCAGGGAGTTGGTTCCCTGTCAGCTTGCCAGACAGGCTGCTGAAGAGCTAAGCAGGCAAGCCTGTAGGAAATGACAAGGTAGGTTTCCAATAGTAAGCTGACCAGCAGGCACGATTCCATTGGAGCCCTTTCTTGATTCTGTTTGACCTTCCTTAAAATCATAGAATCATAGGGCTGGAAGGGACCTCATAAGGTCATCTTGTCCATCCCCCTGCTAAAAGCTTTCTCTAACTCAAACTTTCTCTAAGCCATCAGAGTTTCTGGCCAGCTCTAATCCACACAAATTTGCAATATAAGCAGAAAGCAGTGCATATGGTTTCAATGAAGTCAAATATTCCATGTAATGAAGAGGCAATGTTTATTCAAATACTATAAGAACATCTTAATTTATGGCTGCTAGAGGCTCAAAACATAGTAGATTGGCTATCATCTTAGCAATAGTGTCAAATGTGAAAGGTCTCTGTTATATGTGGCTCAGAGGGAGTGTCTCTGATAGTATCAATTGAAGCAATTAGACAGATGAGTAAGATGAGTGGATAATGGAATGCAATCTTGAAACCCATGAGAGATAAAAAACCCAGAACAGATGAAGTAAAACTGAGGCACTCAAGAGAAAATTCAAATATGCATTTGTAGAGATTTAACTATTTACCTGTGTCTGTCTGTTCTGCAAGACTGCTCTTTTCACTGTTGAATGTTTCTGAAAGTACAGTGTATGAATACATTCAACTTTAAAAACAAACAATAATGCAGTAGAATGAAGAGGAACTATATCCTTAAAAGATGTTTGATTCACTCAGAGGCATCTGTAATGGAGACTGTGTCCCCACATTCAATTATACATTCTTAACCTCCAAATAGTGTGCTCCCTAGTGCATACAGATTCTACTGTATGCATATTTCCAACATGTCAACCAAGATACCATCCATATGACAAATCTGTCTCATATAACACTCTTCACCAATATATCCTTCAGGTACCCAGAAGAATTCAATAAGCAAACCATTATGTACCGTGGTCTCAAGTGTGAAACTGTAAAGATATGATCAGCGGTAACTTTCTACTTTTTTGCTTACTTTTCCTCACTGCTCTTGGAAGGGATTGTATTAAGTAAGGGGTTTGGCTCTGATTTAACACTTTGGAAGTTGTGTAATAAAACATTTCCAACTGGTGAAGACTGCTTTAAAAAAGAGTTCCTGGCATTATAGTAAGCACAACTTTATTCTCTTGGGCTCATTGGGTAGCATTTTTATGTGCCTTTTTATTATTGCTATTATTTGGCAGAATTAGCATGTGCTTGAGCTCAACAAACCTGAGGAGTAGGAAGGCAAAGAGGGGGATCAGTTACCTTTTCATTCCCTACTATACTTGAGCAAGCTGGGGCTGTTTTAATTTATTCTAATTATTCTAAACTACTAGAACTGCTTCTCTTAAACCACTCAGCTGACTGAAAACTATTTAGAGCAGTTTGTGATTTTTTTTGGCTGTTCCCCTTCCTACTCTTGACATGACCCCTCTCCTCCACAACATGCCCTCTAGACTGGTAAGAAGCAAGTAGCATAAAGCTATGTTGGATGTATGTTAACTAAAGACTCCCCTGCACAGGGATAATTGTGAGCTGCTGGATTAAAACAATTTTAAGTCCCCAGCTATTCACAGGAAAAAAAAAAAAAAAAAAAAAGACTCACCACCTCAGTGCGAAATACCAGCTCTGAGTGTAAATTTATTTTCCCCAAAAGCTGGAGAAAAGAGATACGCTATTCAGCATTCACTGAAAATCAAGAGATTTAAGCTATTTTGGATTATGGGAAAACAAATTCCTAAATCACCAGTGGGGTAGCAAGCTCCTGGGGCCAACACCACATTTGAGCTCCCCCCAGGAGCCACACACCACCCTGTAACTTTCAGGCTCCCTCCTGCGCATGGCAAGAGGCAGGTCTCAGCCCCACCCCCATGTGCCCCAGGGAGGGGGGTCCATCTCAGGGGATGCAGGGAGGTGCCCGGCCAGCCCTTCAAGGGCCAAATTAGCAGGGCACTGGCCCAGGAGCCCTGCCCTCCTCCCATGCCAACCAGAATGGCAAGGGGGTGCCCAAAGCCCCCAACGCTGGAGGAGGGCCCCATTTAATGCTGCAGGAGGGGCCAGGGCCAGAGGCCACACTCCTGGCCTCTGCTGCACTCTCGGCACAGTGTTCCAGTCCTCCCCGCCCCCGGCTGGCTGGTCTGCAGCCTACTGCCCCCAGACCCTGGGGAACAGCAGACACACGCCAGCTCAGCCTGCCCCTTGGGCTGACCAGCCAGACGGGGGCAGGGCAGGCTAGAATGCTGTTCTGAGAGTGCAAGAGAGGCCAGGAGAGTGGCCTCTGGCCCTGCACCCCCCCCAGCATTGAATGGGGCTCCCCCTCCAGCGCCAGGGGGCTGCAGCCACCCCGCACCATTCTGGCCCATTGTGGGGGTGTCAAGGGGTGCCCCAAAGTGGAAAGCCTGTGTTGGTGCCCCTCAAATCCGGCCCTTTCAGGGCCGGTCTGGTGCACCTCTGCAGCCCAGCCACCCCACTCTCCCCCTCGCTACACCACTGTGAATTATAGCCCCACCATAGTTGGAACTTGGAGGGAGAAGCACAGATTACAGAAAGAAAGAGATTCGAGGAGACACCAGGAAGTCAATTTGTGTGCACATGGCTAAAATATTAGCTGCCACATCTCTGTGAATCGCTCTCTTATTAAAGTTTCATAAACATGGAATCTTTCCTTTCTTACCCAGCAAATGGTACATGAACTACCCGCAGAGAACACTGTGCCAACAACTCTCTCCTCTTTAAAGGAACTTAAGCTTCACTGCAAGATAATCATAAATGTGACAAAATGGCATAGGTAAGAAGGCAGTTTTTGATATAGAAAGGTCCAAGCCATTAAAGCTTTATAATTCAAAACCAAAATCTAAAAATCACATGGAAACTAACAGAAAGCCTTCCTTTGCCTTCATGCGGCTTTTGCAATGTTTATATTCAATATCCTTTCAAAATTTGTTTTGCTTAATTGCTTCCAAAGCAAATACAAATATCTTCCTTATAGATTTTATTTTACTACAATATGTATTTGAACCTGTTAAAATAGAAATTGGACTTTTGTTCCTCCTTATGGTTAATATCTAAAATGAAATGGCTTCTGAATCTTCAAAGTACAGAATAACATACATTATATCTTGATCTCCTCAAACACTGTTCTGCTTCATTATTTCTCTCCCAGGAATTTACTTGTAAGGCACTGATATTGAACTTCTGTCTTCTGTCTGTCTGATATTGAACTACTGGGAATTTGATTTTATATACTCTCTGCATTCTGTAACTTCAGACCATTCTATAAAATGGAGGATGATATTTTCAAAAGCACATAAGTGACTTAGGAATCTAAACCCTATTTTCAAAACTGATAACTATTTAAAAGCCTAGTCCCTTTGAGTATGTCTACACTTGAAAGTTAAAGAACCCTGTGTCCCCTTAAGGGCTTCCTTAAGTTGACTTAATAACTACCTCTGTTTAGGTCGACTTAATGGCTAAGACAATCTGTTAAGTCGACCTAAAACTGGGGTGGACGCCCTAGGTCGACTTAGGGAACTAAGTCAACCTAGGGCTTGCGACAAGGGAGCTGTGGCTCCCCACGATAGGGGAGCCATGGCTTCCTTCTCCCTGGGACCCGCGGCTCCCCGGCAAAAGGGAGCTGTGCTCCCTTCTTGGCAGGAAGCCTTGGGTCCCAGGAAAAAGGCAGCCCCGGCTGCTTTCTTGCTGGGACCCACACGGGTCCGAGGGAGAAGGAAGCCCCAGCTCCCTTCAGCTAGGGAGTCATGGGTCCCTTGACCCTGGGAGTCCCTGGGGGCTGGGATCCGTGGCTCTCCGTTGACTTCAGAGTCTAGTGTAGACTCTGTAAGTCAACTTAACAAGGTTGACTTTATGTCAACTTAAGTCGACCTTGTTAAGTCGACTTAACAGAGTCGACTTAGTTCTTTAAGTGTAGACATATCCTTTGACTTTCAAGAGGGCCGGGACCCGTGCGGGTCTCAGGGAGAGGGCAGCTGTGGCTCCCCTGTTCCCAGCCCTATGTTGACTTAGGGAATTAAGTTGACCTAGGGCATCCGCACTGGTTTTAGGTTGACTTAACAAATCGATTTATCCGTTAAGTCGACCTAAACAGCGGTAGTTATTAAGTCGACTTAATGAAAGCCTGGTGTGGACATGGGGTTCTTTAGGTTGACTTAAAAATCCTTTAGCTGATCTAACTTTCAAGTGTAGACATACCAACTGAGACTAAGGATCCCTAATTCCTATTTTAGTTTAGTTCTTAATTCCCATTTTCAACAGCATCTGTCTTTCTGTCTAAAATATCAGTCATCATAATAACCAGGCATCAGTATTACTGCACTATCTGAATTCTTTCTTCCTTAAACCAAAGCTATGACCATAGCTAAATATAAAGGATATTATAATACCAACAGTACTTCAGATGTTGAATCTATAAACCTAGTAGTATTTATATGTTCCTAAAATGATCTTTCTATGAGGCAGATTTGCTGTATTTTATGTTAATCAGACAGAATCAATATTAATTTACATCACATTAAAAAAGTTTCTATTTGCTATTTTTTTTTTGTAATAACAAATGCTGGAATTGCATAGAACTCTTAATGATAACTAATGAAATTATTACTAATAATTAACAATAATTAGTAATAATTAGAATGTGTAATAATTAAAACTTGGAGAATTATTCATAGCAAAAAGATTATCCAGTAAAATGAGTTCTTATATCTGTCTGCACATTGTCTGTGAGCAGATTATGATTTTTCCAAATCTGTTTGTTAATATTAATTAGCTGATGAACAATTTAACTAACCAACAATGGGAGAGAGGACAAGGGAGTATAGCTGATCTTCCAAAGTCAAGCCACATTTATGTGAGACATCAAAACAAGATGATGACATTAGAGGCTACTTGCAAAAGACTGTGCAGATCTTGATAATATGATTGTCCTTTTTTCCTATAAACTACCTGCAGTGACATAATTTGAGTGTCATCCCTCTTTCTTGTATGCTTTGTTCAAGAGGACAATTATCTACAATGTGGACATTCCAATTAATGTAATTGAACTTGAGCATTAACTCTGCATTAATGAGAATAGGGGAACTTTACACTTGTCAGAGATACTGATTCGGGGCACACAGCCTCCCTGCAGCATTCCTTGCCTCCCCGCCGCCATGTTCCTCCTCCATCACCACCCCTTAGTAACCCCAGGCCCTAAGCTGGGTCGGGGCTGCACTGGGCCAAACAGCCCCAAGCCGGGCCGGGCCGTCGGCAGGAGCTGTCCCAGCCGAGGCTTCTGCTGGGAGCCGGTCCTGGCCGGGAGCCTGCTGACGCTGCCACCGCTGCCGGGGACCTAAGGCCATCACCAGGAGCTGGCCCCGGCCAAGGCACCAGCAGCGCCAAGGCACCAGCGCCGCACCCTGATCACAGCCGGGGACCCTGTGTGGGGCAGCAGGCTGGTGTGGCCTACCCCACAAACCCGCCCCACCCCTGGGCGGGCCGGCGGCTCCTCCCTGGGGGCGGGTAGGGCCGGCCCAACAGGGTGAAGTGCTGCCATGGTAGGGGCCTGGCATGGGCCACAAACTGCCCCTCTGGGAGCAGGACAGCGCGGGGCCCACTTAACCGTGGGGCCCAGGGCAATCGCCCCCTTCACCCCCCCCCCCCAAGGGACCGCCATGTTTGCAGGCTAGTTCAGTTCCTCTGGTAGACACCCAGCACTTGTTTGTTCAGTTGCAGATGAAAAGATGCAGAGGTAGTTGTTGGCTGAAGATGACTGAAGACAAAATGGAGTTGCGCACAGCTGCTTTGATCACCTCTGGCTTTCCACATGCTGTGTGGAGTTTTCACAAATCAAAATGGAGTTGTGTCACATGGGCAAGTCCTACTGGCTCAACAGTTTTTTCCCTTGGCCTACTATATCTGTGAGATTCCTTTATGGGTCATTAAGGAGACAATGGCTGTAGATGTCCTGTCTGGGAAGTTTCCCAGAAGCACATAAGTTGGAATACAGATATAACAACCATATTCATAACTTCTAATACATACATAATACATACACATAGATGATATAATAATTCCTAGCAAATTACACCCTTTCTATTGGTTCCAAACATGGCATATCTCATAGGGACTATTGCAATTATGAACTATTGATATGAAATAGTAATATAGATGGTCCCCTAAATCCAGATGGCAACACAGCTACCAACCATTATCTTTTTGTTTGAAAGCTGAGCTTCTGGGGCACAAGATAGCTGCTTCCTGCACCCATTCCCCCACCAAAAAATCCAGAGTGCCCAGCTGCCCTGAGATGTGTCAGGTTGACTCCTGCTATTAAGATATTTCTGTTTATAATTTTTTTAAAGATTCTTTACTTGGATTATGTTCTCTGCTATTCATTATTTGTTATTTATGATTTATGGTTACTTAGCTAATGGATAAAAGACAGTGTCTATTCTCTATGACTAACTTTATTAACAGGAGCTGAGCTTTTCTAGCAAATAAAGAGAACAGTGAATAAATATATTTCTGCTTTGTTTATACATGAAAATAGTATTTTCATGTATAACTGTCATTTCCCTAACGATTTGCATAACACGAAACCCATTCACTCAAAAAAGCAAACATGACGAGGTGTGAATGTTGCTAAACCACAAAATACTTTATAGTTTGTTATACTATTCACAAATATATTTTCCCCACAATTCACTGAAGGCCAGATTGTGGATTCCTCATTCACATTGGTGAGTACTTAATCACTCAGACCTATTGAAATTGTTTGGATTATTTCCAAACAACTGCTCACCATTGGCTGTCAGATTTCTAAATCTGGTTATCAGATTCCTAAAGATCACAAGAAATGATGATGACTCAAATTTGACTAAGCAAAAAAATCAACCAAATAAATGAACAAATATGTGGTGCACAACACTACACAACACTTCCAACTGGGGAACCTGAAAGCTTAAATTCCTAACTTTGCTAGGCACTAAAAATCATGGTCTTAATGAATGCACTGGATTTATGGTTTATTACAACCTACTATCTCCTCCCACCCTTCTTAATCTATGACAACAGGGGTGTTAATGAACAATTGAATCTGAATGGTCCCTTAGAAAATGTGCTAACTAACTATGCTAAACTATCTGTTTAGTCAGGTATTTAGTTGTGATACTGAGGCTTGATCTACCAACTACATACTTATTTCAATATAACTACTTTGCTCTGGTGTGAGGAAAAATCCATATCCATGAGCTATATAGTTATACCGATTTTAACCTTATGTGTAGACAGTGCTACGTTAGTGGGAGAGCTTCTCACAGAGTGGAGATCTCTTCCACTGACTTAGACCGACTTTACTAGACATACTACAGTGGCACTGATGTAAATTTGAAGTATACACTTGCCCCCCGCTACCTTTCTCAGAACAGAGAAAGAGCTCTTGTAATGCTCAAAAGCTTTTCTTTCTCACCAACAGAAGTTGATCCAATAAAAGGTATTACCTCACCCATCAGATCTTAATGATGGCTGTTAGATGCTGTGTTCCTGAACATTAGATATTTAGGTGTCTAGCCACATTTTTGCTTACAAACACTTTTCTCTCTAAAGTAATAATTCACTCAGTTGACTGTAATTGAAAAAATTGTAAATGCAATATGGGAGAGCAGTTATATATGAGGAGATTTAACACTTAATTTGACCTGCCTGGGTCTTCTCACCTAAAATTATACTAGTTTATAAAGCTGTGATGGTATTTGCTCCACTCTACTTGTCCCAAATACAAATCATTTGAATATTTTTTACAGGAGAGGTGGACAAACTATGGCCCATGGGCCACACATGGCCCACCGGAGTCTTTCATCCAGCCCACCAGGACTATGTCTACACTTGTTAATTTAGGTCGACTTAGAATGTCCCCACTCAAAAATTAAGTCGACTTAGAGGGGACCCTGCCAGATCGACCTAGAGCGTCCACACTGGATGCCTAGGTTGACTTTTAGGGGCTAGGTGGACCTCGGACAGGTCCACGGTGGCAGGGAGGGCACCCCTTGCCAAGTGCCAGGGGGCTCAGTCTTTGCCCCATTGTACCTTGGTACAATGGGGGCTGAGGAGGACAGGGACCCTGGCAGGGCATAGGAGCAGGGTGGGCAGGGCTCTGTCCTGCCCTGTGCCAGCCACCCTGGCAGGGAGGGCAGTGGGGAAGCCCTGAAGCCCCCTAAGTTGACTTAAAGTTGACTTAGGGCTACTCTGCATCCACACTGGCTATGTCGACTTTCTAAAGTCGACTTAGCCAGAAAAGTCGACTTAAAACTAGGTTTAGTAAAGTTGGCTTTAATTTTCCTTAAGTCGACTGAAGGAAAATGTAGTGTGGACGCAGATTAAATTAAGTTGACTTAAGCAAGCTTAAATCGACTTAATTTGTAAGTGTAGACGCACCCCAGGTGACTCCGGTTGGTAGTCCAGAGTACTGCTGTTGCAGCTGCTCCCTGCTTCCATCCGGATGGCCCTGCCTTCACCCACCATGTGGGACCAGCAAGGTCTTGGCCAGAGTGCAATGGCCACTTCCCATTCCCTCCCAGTTCCTCTCTTTCCTCCTTCAAGCAGAGCCAGTGGCCCTCTGGCCAGCGAATGGGGCAGCTGCTTCACCCTTCTAGCTCCACCCCTTCCTCCCGTGGGTCCAATGGCATTCTAGCCAGAGCTTAGTGGGCATAAACCCCAGGGCTAATGCACCCATCTCCCTCCTTCCGGCTTCACCCCTTCCACATGTGATACCAGAAGAAGTGCAAAAAAAAAAAAAATTCCCCCCTACAGACTCCACCTCAACCCTAACCCCAAGTCTACCAAAAGAGGTGCAAAAATTTCAAAAAGAATAGTGCAAAAAAGTGCAAAGAACAACTCAAAATAGTGGACAGTGCAAAAAAACTGGACAGTGCAAAAACAGTGAAAAGTGAAAAAAATGCATAAAACAATGCAAAAATGGACAGTACAAAATATAAAAAGTAGACAATGAGTGGGTTTTATGTTAATCTATATTTATTTATGTCTATCTATTAGATTTATTAATGCATACATTAGCTGTAATATGGCGGGAGTGGAAGAAAAGGCACAGCTGCGAGGAGTGGCATCTCCTTCCTCCAACTCCTGTCCTTTCCTCTCCCCTCTCCCACTGTGTGTGGCTCACCATACAGGCTCTCAGGCCAAAAAGTTTGCCCACCCTTACTTTATAATAAGTCAGAATAGGCTATGCTTTTTTTGTATTTGGGCATCTCTCACTGTGATACCTCTGCAACCTATTGAGTTAGGTGTAGTTCTCCAATTGTTAATCAGGTAAATACTCAGTAAAATCAGTGGCAATTTTGCATAAGTAAGATCTTTAAAACAGAGCCTTCATTCAGGAAAAAAACATAATGGAAAAAACATTTTGGATGCTCAAGCAAGAGACTCTGGAGACATACAGTTTATGATCTTACAGCCAAGCACACCAATGTCAAGACAAACCTTTTATTAGGAACAGGAATGACATACAAAAATGAGGTAACAAAACATCCTATAGCCCTGTGTAGCTGCAGCCGGTGACTGTCCCTCCTGGGTTTCTTTACTTCTGCCCCATCAAGAAGGATAGTATAGAAATCACATACAGCATTTTGAGTGCACAGGAGGTATGGGATTTCTACATTTCTTGGAGGACTCACTCTATGACACACCTTCCCTTTTCTAAATCCCTTTTTAAAATGTACTGACTAATCTGAAACACTATTTAATTAAATTATCAAACTCTTACAGGTACAATAATTAATTTAACTCTTCAGGTTGCTTAAACACAATCCTAACTTGTCTGGATCAATATTTTAGATCATTTCAGTAATTTCCCGATCAGCTGTACTGCAAACCCTTTTTAGTCAAATCCTTGCTTGTAACAGACTGCTCAGTCTTGTGGTCAGCATTATGAGGAGTTCATGAATTGTTTTCACTTTGTGTGTCTGCTATCAGGTAAGTTGTCAGGTATATTGAACAGATGCATATGATTTTTTTGAAAAATTTTGCCTTCATCTGTGGTCACTGAGTATGAGCAAAGTGATATTTCTTTGATCAATGTAGCTTAGTCTGGCCGGTGCCAGTGCCAAATTGTCACCAAGTCTGTTTTTTAAATGTGAAGGAAGTCTTGCTTCTTTATTGAAATATTTGGTCTAATTATAATTCCCCGTCACTATTATAAACTCCTTATCACCCTTTGTTTTTGTACTATATGGGGGTAATTGAGTATTCATACACCTGTTGTAGAGGAGTTCAGCATGTAACTTCTCATACTGCGTTAGTGTAGCTTCATAGTTGAATAGTCTTAAATATGTCTCTTCTTCAATATTTATTTTTTGAGCAAGTTCTTCAGAATATGTACTCTTTATTCATGGCCTGAGGGTATCTAGCACTAGATGGCTCATAATAAAAGTCATACAGTTTAGGAAAGACCAGCAATTCCCTATTCTTGAACTATAGTCTGTTGTCAGTTATTATTCTTCCTGAAATTCCATGATATATAAATACAGATTGAATTTGTCTGACAACTATTGGTGCTCTGGTTTCTTCTGGAAAGTTGGTTAAGTAGTCAGGTGATCATGTCTTCCCAGTTGAAAATGTTAATTCTAACTTTGTCCCATAGAATTCTGAGTTGTTAATATGGTATAACTGGTCCTTTCTGCTGAAAATTGGTGTATTTTTGACATGTTAACATATCTGCTCATAATTTTTTTGATGTTATTATTTGTCAGTGGCTAGAATATATCATCTTTAGGCTCTTCCTTTTTGATTTGGTCATTTGTATAAATCCTTTGTGTATTTATTACAATATTTTCCTTCTTGTCACTGTGGGAACCATGATCTGTGTCCCCTTCAAGAGCACTCCTGACATTACTAGAAACTCATTTTTATAGTGGAAACATGCAGGTGGAAAGTGTAGATATTTTCCTCCTCTACTTATCACTTGTGTCACTGCCTGAAGCATTTCATTTTTAGTTGTTTCTGTCAGTTAATCCCATATGCCTAGACATATAGAACACAATACTTTTAGCATTTTTATCAATTATATTTCAAATATTTATTCTGTGTTTGGGGAAAAAACAGATGATATATAATAAGACTCTTTCTATTCCACTGGTGGATATGACAAAGCAGCTACTAAAATGAGACACTTTTAAATGAGCAGGTCAAGATGACTTTCATTTAAAGGAATTTTAAAACGACTGGATGAAGAGTTTGGTGGAGCATTAATGTTGATTGCCAGTAAGTTTTGGAATACCTGGAAAGCTCCAGAAGACTGGAAGAAAGCCAGTGTTATGTCATTCTTTTAAAAAGGTAAACAGGGTGACCCAAGTGACTATAGACCTGTCAGTCTGATATCAATCAGGCAAGATAATGGAGCAGCTAACATGGGACTTTTTTAGGAGGTCACAAGTTTTGTTGATAAATGTCATATGTAATATTCTTATATTTCTATATGGCATTTGACTTGCCACAACATATTTTGATTATAAAACTATAAAGATATAAAATTAACATGGCACACATTCAATGGATTAAAAACTGGCTAACTGATAGGTCTCAAAAATGTAATTATAGACAAGAATCATCAACAAAGAAGCGTGTTCTTGTCCTGGTTCTATTTAACCTTTTCATTAGTGACTGGAAGAAAACCTAAAATCTAAAGCTTGCAGATGATACAAAAATTCAGGGAGGAGAAAATAATGAAGACAAGTTACTGACACAGATATCTGAATCACTTGGGCTGGAATCAAGCAAACACTATGGATTTTAAAATGACTAAATGCATAAGTATACTTCTAGACCAAAGAATGTAAGCCATATTTACAGGAGATTCTTTCCTGCGAAGCAGTGTCTCAGAAAATATTTGGGGGATATAGTGGAAATCAACTGAACATAAGCATCCAGTGAGAATCTGTGGTCACAGGGGTTAATGCAATCCTTTACAGCATAAACAAGAAAATTTTGAATAGAAGTAGAGAGTTTATTTCACCTTTGTATTTGAGATTTATGCAACCATGGCTGGAATACTGTGTCCATATCTGGTGTCCAAAATTTAAGAAGGATATTGATACAATGGATAGGGTTCAGAGAAGAGCTACATGAGTGATTAGAGGATTAGAGAACCTTCCTCATAGTGATAGACTCAATCTATTGAAAGAAAGAAAGAAAGAAAGAAAGAAAGAAAGAAAGAAAGAAAGAAAAGCCAAGGTGTGATTCGACTACACTTTATAAGTACCTTAAGGAGAATAAATGTTTAATAATTGAATCTTAATATTGGAGACAGATATAACATACTCTCAGGGATGGAATTTGAAGCTAGAAAACTCAGTTTGGAAATAACATAAATTTGGAACAGTGAGAATATTTAAAAATTGGGAAAACTTATCATAGATCATGATGGATTCTCCATCGCTAACAATTTTTTAAATTAAGATTGTATGCTTTTCTAAATGATATGCTCTAGAAATTGTTTTGAGGAACTCCTATGACCCTTGTTATACATCAGATCAGATTAAATCAATGGTTTTCAAACTTTTTTTGTCAGGGCCAAGTTGAAAAAAAAAAAAATTATGCCCACGACCCAACAATTACATCTTTGAGCAATGCATTCCAGTCTTTTGGCAGTGGTAGCAGGGGGTGCCACCTTCCCTTCTTAGTCCAAGATTGGAAAGGATAATGTCAGATGTGGTGGGCCCTGAACCATACTGATTGGGAGACAGCCCGCTTTGGTACCAATATTTCACGGAGCAGTGGTTTAATGGTAAAAGGTGCAGGCCCTAGTTTTAAGAGTTAATTTTAAGATTGGCAGCCCTCATCAGGGCTCTGAATAGCTCCACTACCTAGGGGGTGGAATTTAGTACCCAACGGAAGAGTTTGTAATGTGATAAGCTGCTAATAGGTGGTGTTGCCATTAATCAGCCCTGACCAAAAGTTAACCCTGTGTATAAGCAAAACAGAGCTGGTGCTGACCAAGGACTTACCTTACTCCCACAATGTAGCAGACAAAATATGTAAGCTCTGTAAAATAATAAGATAAGACCGGGGCAAAGAAATGTAAATAAGTATGGAAAATAACCAGATGGGTGTGCTATTTATCCACTTAGCAAACAACTGTATAAAAACTGGTGGCAAAGCCCCCCCTCACCCCAAGTTAGAACTTCATCATTGCGGCAACTGCTGTGTTCACCACAAGTAATCGCTCACCATGCTCTGCACTTGCAGTTGTTTAACTGGGGTTCCCATCTGCTGAAAGGGCGTAAGCATTCATGCTTTCCTATTTATTTTCTTTCTTGCCTGTATCTTAATAAAATTGTTTGTTTGTACCTTTTACCTTGTCTCCCAGTGTTGTGCCTACCGATCCCATCAAACCTTAGGGCCTGAGCTATAGTTTGAAGCCAGTGTCCTGTAAGAATCTGTGATCCACTAGTAAGTTTGAAAACCACTGGATTAGATGATCACAATGGTCATTTCTGGCCTTGGAATCCAAATAGCAGGTTCACATGCATGTTTATAGTTTGTTCCAGATTATCAGGCTGTATACTGACAGAGAGCATAAGCTGTTTACAGTGTGTCTGTTATTACTGAGTGGCATTCATGTTGGAATTCTAGGGACACATCATGTTACTTTATTTCCAAAATCAGCCTCTTTATCCTTGTCGTGTCTTCTGCATGTCCTTCTTTGTATGCTGCAATCAATGATTTCCTCTTATGAAGCTCCAACCATAAAGAAAGTCACAGAAATATGTACATCTATTCCACAAAGCTAGTGTCTCTTTTTCAATTTGTGCACACATCTTCTCTGTATCTCTCATTGCACATAGATGCTTGTGAGATTGGTAAGTAATCATTTCCATGACATTGTAAAACTACTTCTCTCAGGCCTATTTTGAGGCATCTCTGGCAAGTTTGAAGTCTTTCAGTAGGTCAGAAATTGCAGCACAGAGAGCTATAGTGACCAAAAATAATTGTGAAATATCAGGAGAGGGGGTAATAGGTGCTGATATATGATAAAGCCCCAAATATCAGGACTGTACCTATAAAATCAGGACATCTGGCCGACATAACAAGACCTGATGTCAGAATATACTTTAAATCATCCAACTCTCTTTCACGCTTTGTCATCCATACCAATGGATGTAACTGTAGAGTTAAATGTAAATGTGCTGACATAATTCAATATGTCTAGCAGCCTTTGAATTCCCTTTTTATCTTCAGGTTTTTGGTATGTTCGGAATTGCTTGAATCTTTGTTTCACTATGCAAGATTCCTTTGTAAGTCAGTCTCCCTCCTAAGTATGTTATTTCCATTGTTTGACATTGACATTTGACCTTATTCAGTTTAAAGTTATTAGCTCTGGCAGTTTTCAGTATTCTCTTCTGTTCTTTCTCATGTTCAATGGCACCACTTCACCAAATGATTGTGTCATCAACGTACACTATCACACCTGCTATACCCTCTACAAAAGGCTCATTGCACAGAGAAATATTTCTGCAGCTGAACATATTCTGAAAGGAAATCTCAAACAGCAGGAACTGCCTAGTGGTGTGTTGAAAGTGCAGATATTGGAGCCCTCAATATCCCAGGGGAACTGCCAACATCCAGCTGAAGCAACTTATTTGCTGAAGAATTTAGCTCCTGCCATCTCAGACTATAGTTCATTTCTGTGGGCATGTGAAAGTATTCTGTTATGATGTATTTGTTCAGTTCCTTGGGGGTCCATATGCAGCCGTAGCTCTCCTCTTTTTTTCTTTATGGTATTAAGGACTGAATGTAGTCTGTTGGTTTTTCTGTTCTCTGAATGATACCATTTGCTTCATGTTTTGCAACTCTTCTTCTAGCCTCCTTTTAAAGCATATAGCATGTTATCTTAGCTGTATCTTGTATGTTACTGGAAGGCATCTATCTACCTGAGAATATGTTCATGCCTGGTTCCGTGTCTCTTTCTGTCTCTCGTTGATATATTCTGACAAAAAATATATTTCTGTAGCTAATAAACTGGTTTTATTTTTTATCTAAACTAGTGTGTCTTTGGATTGAAGTCTTTTGGTACCTCCATGTGAGATAACAGGGTTTGTGCACAACATTTTCCATGGATGAAATGATGGGCTTCCTATGCGCTTGTATTATCAAAAGGATGCTGGTCAGTACAAGACACACATTTCTGGAGACAAGTCTGGGAAATGGCTAGTGTCACTCTGCAATACAATTCAGGAGTGACTGGGTAGAAACACTCCTATAGTCCTATAGTGGGAGTAGTTTTGCATGCAAGAGGCTGTGTGTGTGTAATGGCCAGGAGTGATTGTAAAAGCAAAACAGTGTAAAAAGCAACCCATGCTGGAAAATTGAGGGGACGCAGCTGTTTAGCAGTCCAGAGGGAAATGTCACATATACATCCTCTTAATGAGATCAATCACATTACATCTGTGCAGTCCCAAGTCTGTTTGCTTTTCTCTGTGTGCCATCACAGAGAACTTATTTTATCACTTTCTCTTTGTACCGAAGTATCAGTATTCACATTCCAAACACCAGAAGTCTTTCATAGACACTTTTAACTCTTCTACTTTTATGTGTTTCTTGAATCTCTCTTCCAATTTCTGATGCTATATTTAATTGTGCCCCAGTGTCTCTTATGTCATATATGTGCCATTTTTGCACACTTTAATTACAGATTGAGTTTCCACCCTCCTCCATTTTTACACTTAATACATGCACTTCCCTGCTTTCTCTGCACATTTGAGCATAATAGTTGGATTTATTAAAGTTTCTATATATTTACCTGAGTGCGGGGAATTTCCTACATACACTGATGTCACTGTTCCCTGATTTCCATATATCTGTCAGTGGCCAATTTCATTTCTGTGCATTTTCCCCTTGCAGGTTTGCCATAGCACTCGCAGTTATGTGTGTTGTGTCTTTCTGTACACTTTTTATTTGTATCTGTTTATTCTACTGTGTGGAATATACATATTGCCCTTTCTAGTAATGGAGCAAATTCCCTTAGTAACCATTCAGACTTTATTATTACACTCCAGGACAATATGATCTTTAATGAAAGAGTTTTTTTAATATTCCCTTATCACAAGACTGATTTTTAGTGGTATTTCTGTGAAAAGCTCCTTTATTGTTTCCCCTTCATTCTGTGTTCTCATCCAGAACATATATCTCTCATAAATAACATTTTTCCCTCTATGGACACAGTGATCCACAAATATTTTCATTATTTCTGCAAATCTTTCCTCCCCACCCCCACACTTGTATGGAATGCATCCGGGGTTTTCTGTTCCTGCCACTGTTAAGAGCAGAACAATCTTTTGCTTATCTTACAGTTTATTTGCCCTGTGGCTTTCAATAGAGCTCAAATTGTAGTTTGAACCTTTTCCAGGCACATTCAGCATTTCCCCTGATTCTCAAGGCTGCTGGGGAGTTTACATCCAGTTGCACAGACTCTGTTACAGTCATTTCAATGTTATTTCTTTCAGCACCTTGTATCCCACTTCTGCTATCATTAGTATCTTACAAATTAGCCGAGATCAGTGTCAATTTAAGTGCTCTATTATAAAGACACTTATGTACAGAAATGAGGTAACAAAACTCCTTACATCTCTATGTAGATGAAGCTCTAACTGCCCTGTCCTGGGCGTTTTTAGGCTCATAAACTTTAAGGCCAGATGGAACCATCACAATCCTCTAGTCTGACTCCTGCCACAGACACCTGACTTCCAAGTCACAGATCCTCACCCACTCACTTATGAAATAGACTCATCGCCTCTGCCTGGGTTACTCTGAAGTCCTAAAATTTTGATTTAAAGACTTTAAATTACAGAGAATTCACCACTGAGTGTAGTTCAAATCATCAAATGACACATGCCTCATGCTGCAGAAAAGGCAAAAAACCCTTAGGGTACATCTATACTTGTAAATTAATTCGATTTAAGCAGGTTTAAGTCGACTTAATTTACTCTGTGTCTACACTTGAGTTTCCTTAATTTGATTTAAGCAGTTCCTTAAGTCGAATTAAGGAAAAGTTACTTTGAATTAGTAAAACCTCATTCTACTTCGAACTAACCCTTAATTTGAACTAGTTAGTTTGAATTAAGTCAATGTGGCCATATTAGTTCGAACTAATTGCTTAGTTCGAACTAACCGGCACATTGACCTTAATGCAACTGGCTAATTCGAACTAAGCAAGTGCCATGCATGGCACTTACTTAGCTCGAACTATCATTCTAGTGGGGCCATGCTAGTTCGAATTAAGTCAATTTGAACTAACTAAAATTAGTTCTAATTAGTTAGTTCAAATTAACTAATTCGAACTAACTTTGGTAAGTGTAGATATAGCCTTAGTGCCTTTGTCAATCTGACTTGAAGAAAATTCTTTCCCAACCCCAAATATGGTGAAGAGTTAGACCCTGAGCATGTGTAGCAGACTCACCAGCCAGACACCTGTGAAAGAATTCTCTTGGTAACTCAGAGCCCTCTTCCTTTACTGTCACATCTCTGGCCAGTGGAGATATTTCCAACAGTAGTTGCAGATCGGTCTTATGCCATTGTAGGCAATTTCATCATACCATCCCCTCCATAAATTTATCAAGCTCAGTCTTGGAACAAATTAGGTTTTTTGCCTTCTCCCCCCCTCCCCCAGTATTATTCCAGAACATCATCCTTCTGATGGTTAGAAATCTTTGTCTATATTCAAGCCTAAACTTGTTAGCATAACAACAAACTTGACCATCAATTTAAATAATTCCACTCCCTCACTGGTCTTTATCTTGCTGAAATTATAAGAACTCACAAGCCTAGAACAGGGCGTATGGCCCTAGAGTAGCGACTGGGAGGTCTGAGGTAAGCATTGCTTCCTCTTTGCCTCTAGGGCCCAGGCAGGGTTTCAAACCAGTAATACTGAGAGTCTAAACCCTTAAGAAGAGTGAGCAACAGCCCTCTCTGAATCCCTGGTTGGCTGGCTCCTTATATAAACCATGAAGGCATTTCTAGTAGTTGTCTGAACACCACAGAACTCCAATGTGCTTTTTCCCTAGATCCTGTCTCGCCGCTCTTAAATTCAACTCAGCTGAAGCCCAAATTCCTGGCTCTTGACTTGGACCTCAAACCTGATCTTGAATTACTGTCTTTGTCTTAGGACCATTCTGACCATGGTACAAAACTCAGACCAGACTAACCCCAACTCTTATCTCATGCTTCCATCTGTTAATAGACTCTAACTTGTGCTTTTAAGCAGGTGTGGTCCTGGATTGATCTTTGATTCTTTGTGCCTGTTACTGAGCAACTCAGATCATTCCCACAGGCCTTTTCCAATTTGGCCCTGACAGATGTTTTTATAAAGAACAATCATATCTCCTTTCAGCGTTTATTTTGTCACACTAATCAAGCCAAGGTCCTTGTTTCTTCTCATATGGTAGGTTCTCCATTGAGCCTAGAAGCCCTTCTCCACATCTATTCCAGTTTGAATTCATCTTTCTCAAATATGAGACACTAGAATTGCACACATTATTCCACATGAGGTCTCATCAGTGCCCTTTACAATGTTAATAACACTTCCCTATCTCCACTGGCGATATCTTGCTTTATGCATCCTAGAATTTAATTAGCCTTTTACAGCTGCATCACACTGGTAATGAACCCAGAACTTTCTTCTCCTCTGTGCTTTGAACTGGTAAGTGCCCAGCTTATTACAAAAAATCTTATTATTTGCCCCTAAGTGAATTACCTTGTACTTTGTACTAGTAAACTGCACTATTTCTATCACTTTAGTTTTCATGGTCATCTAACTCTTGTCTGGTACTCCAGTCCTCCTCTGTATTGGTAATACCCCCCCAACTGTGTGTCATCTATGCACTCACTTTTTTTTTTTTTTTTTTTTAAAAGTCATTACTGAAAATATTAAATAAGATAAGTCCCAAGATCCATCCTTAAGGACTTTAATTTATGCCCCAGCAAAGGAAACCAAAGACTCCATTTAAAGTGTACAGGAAGTGGCATCTCCACACATTCTGGATCACATACTATAAAACAGATACAGAACCTTCTCTGTACATCCACACTTTCTATGAATAAAATTAACTACTTATTTTGGCACATATCCCAAAGAATCATCTTGCTAATCTTTCCCAAAATCCTAGCCCAGCCCTGTGTGTACTTGGGTGATGATGTTGGAGAGGAATCAGTTATGTTTTGAGAGGAGTGTCATGAACCAGACCAGCTGCTGGCCTACTCCCTGACGAACCTTGCTGCTAGGCAATCAATGAGCTCAGCTGCACTGTCTTGGAACTGACAGACTGACTGACTACTGGTTTAGGAGCCATACTTACAAGTCTGTCTCTTACAGTAGACTACTTGCTGCTCATTGTGAATCTTCCCCTTGTTTCTTGCTTTCTTCCAGCCCTGTTCTTCTCTGGCTTCATACTTCTGGCTTTGACCCCCAGCTCTGCCTCTGGTTTATAACTGTGGTTGACTTTTCAGTTCTGGCACTTGACTTCTGTCTCTCCTATACAGACACTCAGCTTGTTTCCTCAGCTTTGCCCACCCAGGACTAGCTCTAATTGAGGATTTAACCTGAACTCTCCCATTAACTTTGTTGGGAATAGTATAGGTAAATCTTTCACAACCCTGGAAATTTGACTGACTCTGTTGCCTTGCATTTTGACATCATTTTCACCTTTTTAATTGCCACAGGGAAAACTGAGACTTAAGCAGAGAAAAGTGATTGTTCTCATTGTTTAAATCTCTGATGAACTATATCATGTCTCTCTGTTAAATATTCAATTCCATTTCTATTCAAGGATAAAATGTTTCAAATGAGGCTAGATCTTAGGTGTACAACATGCATTTTATGAAGGAAGTGATAACTGGAGGTTCTGATTACCTGCAACTTTAAACTGTGAATCTTCACTGATACCAGGGCTGAAATAGCAAGAGGAGAGGAGACAACACTTATTTTCATCACTTCTTTCTAAGCTGCAAAGGAGCAATACAAGTATCATTCCAAAGGAGAGTTTGACTGTATGTGGGAAGAGGAAGTAAAATAATTTCATAGTAATGATGCTGCACTTCATTAAACAAATTTACAAATTACTTGTTAGATTATGAGGCATCTGCAACATTCTTAGAGAATACTAAGAGAGTCATGATGCTTTTTTAAAAAATTGTCCTGACCGTTAAACTGATGAGATTAAAGTTCTAAAAAGATTTTTTTTCTTAGAGCAAGTAGCAACAGAGTAAAGGTGCTTCTTATTTTCATTTGTCTTTGTAAAGTAGGTGATTTTTATCAGTTACTGGACATGTACAATTGTCTACATTTCATGGGGAAGCGTTGAGAATAAAGCTGGCATTATTCTAAATAAAAACAAAGCCCCAAAGCAGAATTAACCTTGTGAGAAAAACAAATCTATAACTCTCTGAATCGTTAAAGTTCTTGCTACTTAGCTGTTTGAATCATAGACTCAAAATTATAAGATCAGAAGGGACCATTATGATCATTTAGTCTGACCTCCTGCACAAAGCAGGCTACATAACTTCATCCACCCACTCCTATAATAGACCCTCTACCCTAAGACTGTGTTATTTATGTCCTCAAATAATGATTTAAAGATTTAAGTAACGGAGAATCCACCAACAAGAGATCTATGCCCCATGCTGCAGAGGAAGGAGAAAACCCCCAGAGACTGTGCCAATCTGCCCTGCGGGAAAATTCCTTCCTGACCCCAAATATAGTGATAAGTTAAACCCTGAGCATGTGTGCAAGGTTCACCAGCCATACACTCAGAAAAAATTTTCTGTAGTAACTCAGAACCCACCCCATCTGACATCCCTTCACAGGGTTTTGGGCATATTTACTTCTAATGGTCAAAGATCAGTCAATTGCCAAATTAGACTGTCCTATCATACTATCCCCTCCATAAACTTATCAAGCTCAGTCCTGAAACCAGCTAGAGTTTTTGTCCCCATTGGAAGGCTGCTTCAGAACTTCATGCTTCTAAACCTTCATTTAATTTCAAGTCTAAACTTCCTGATAGCCCATTTATATCCATTTGTTCTTGTGTCCACATTGGTGCTGAATTTAAATAACCCCTATCTCTCTGTGATATTCATCCCTTTGATGTATTTATGAGTGCAATCATATCTCCCCTCAACCTTTCCTAGGGTAAGGTTAACAAGCCAAGCTCTTTGAGTGTCCTCTCCTCATGCAGGCTTTCTATTCCTCAGATTATCCTAGTGGTCTGTACCTATTTCAGTTTGAATTCATCTTTCCTACCCCTGGGATATCAGAACTGCACAAAGTATTCTAAATGAAGTCTGACCAATGCCATATATAATGATTTAACACCTCCCTATCTCTACTGGAAACACTTCGCCCGATGAACTCTAAGACCACACTAACATTTTGCATGGCCACATTACATTGGCAGCTCATAGTCATTCTGTGATCAGCCATCATGCCTAGATCATTCTCTTCCTCTTTCACTTCCAATTGATGCATCCCTACTTTATAACAAAAGTTCATTATTCGTCCTTAAGTGCATGACTTTGCACTTTCCACTGTTAAATTTCATCCTATTTCTATTACTCCAGTTTACAAGATCATCCAGATCTTCTTTTATGCTAGCCTGGTCTTTCTCTATATTAGTAATACCTCCCAACTTTGTGCATTCCATAACCTTTATTGGCACACATCCACTTTTTTGCCAATGTAAGTAAGTTTAAGTTAGGTTAAATAAGGTTTCAGATTAAATCAATTTAATATGTTTAAATAAGATTGGTTCCAAGACTGATCCCTGAGGAACTCCATTAGTAACCTCTCCACCCTGACAGTTCACCTTTTAGTATGGCCCATTGTAGTTTCCCCTTTAACCAGTTCCTTCTTCACTTTCCAGTCTTCAGGTTTAAAAAATTGTATTAAAGCTAATGTTATAAAATAATAAACTGCAGAGTTTTTGAAGGAAAGAATTTCTGTACATCTGGGGATAATGCATAGATTATCCAAATGATACAAGGTTTGGTTCGAATGTCCAAAAATCTGAAGTGTACATAATCTGCAGTATCCCAGATTAATATTTTATCAGTTTAGTGGTATAGTTAAGATATAAGCATTTAAACATTTGGGTGCATCACTTATATGAGAGAAATATTGAGGTTCGTTAGTGGCAAGCAAGTATAATGATGAGTGTTGATTGTCCCTCATTGAATGATAAATTCACGATACTTAGTCCTTTTAGCAAATATGATACACAAAGTAAAGCTCTTTTTGTATTGTTATTCCAGTATAGTGTGGCTCATTCCTCCTGGTGTTGTCTATACCTGATGATGAGCTCCATGTAGATGTCCCTGGATCACCTTATGGTGTCTGATGCCATGAGACACAGCATCAGCTAGGCATACCACCAACCGATTCCATATACCCACAGCACTTAGTTGTTGCAGGGGTCTCACACACCTAGGGCTCCAGTGATCAACATGTGTGTTTGAACTTCATAGCTCTTTGCTCTAAAATATTGACTTTTTGAGCTCAGTTTTCGTGGAAGGTTGGGATCCAGTTCTCAAAGGGGTTTGTGACATTTACTGTGGTAATTTTCTTCCCTTCCTCATCAGTGATGACAATGTCTTGTCACAGCTGACTGTCATTTCCAGGGAAGGCAGAGTTCATCACCACCTTCCTGATGGGTGGTGAGCAATGTTACCTGTAAGCTGCATGGGTGCACGGCCACACAGTGGCCGTCACACACCCGTGTAGGAACCACAAAGGTCCACACACTCTCCCGACCCCTGGGCCCGGGCCCCACCCAGCCACACTGCTGGCTGCTGTGGTCCTCCACCACCGCAGCAGAGAAGCCCTGGGCCTGATCCGGCCACGCTGCCAGCTACCATAGTCCTCCAGGCCAACCCCGGGCCCGATCTGGCCACACTGCCATCCATCCCTGCCCCCCCACCCAGCCAGGCCCCCACCTGAGCCAGCTCGCCAGCTTTCCCCCAAACTGGTTCCCAGGCACCACCAGCCCCCTCTGTCCCTTTAGGTGACAAAAACGGTGAGCTGTAGATGGTAGAGGCTAGATAGGTGCGGCAGCAAATGTCTCACCCTCTCACATTTGCGTAGTAAATTAATAAAATGACAGTATTTCAGTTTAACATTTTTATTAAAAACAGTTAAACATTTTTTTTAAATTGAATGAAAACACAACATCCATGCATTTCTTTTGAATTAAGGCGTGCTGATGCTTCCGGTGCCAAAATACTGTTGTCCATGCAGCACCATACCTCACAATTAGCAGCTACCTTAACTTGCTCAGCTGCATCATCAGCTTAGAGGGAACATTGGTAGTGAGATGGCTTTGACCAGGTGATCCTGAATGGCACTGTGGTCCAGCTGGCAGACTTTGGAATGGGTCTTGCAGTTACACAGGATGTGGGGCAGGATCTCACTGCAGTAGCTGCACCTCCTGCATAACTTGTCCTGATTCCTGTAGCAGATGGCTCCATTCAGTAGGATGCAGATGAGCTGGGCCCGGAGGATAGGCCTCCAGCTGGTGTATTATGTGGAGCTGCCCCCAAGGAGGAAGGGGTTCCTGGCATCCCACTTGCTCATCACTTCAAAGTGAGAGTGTTCTAACAAAATTTGCAGATGACAGACAGTTGTCAGATATCGCCAATATGGAGGAAGACTGGAATATCATACAAGAAGATTTGGGTGGCGTTTTAAACTGTAATAATAGAAATAGGATGAAATTTAATAGGGCAGAATATAAGATCATGAATCTAGGGACTAGCAACAAGAATTTTTGCTATAAGCTGGAGACTTATCAGTTGGAAGCAACAGAGGAGGAGAAAGATCTGTGTGTACTGGATGATCACGGAATGACTATGACATCAAAGTGATGTGACCATGAAAAAAGGCTTTTGTGGTCCTAGCATGCACGAAATGATGTATTTTGACTGCGACAGGGAAAGGAAAGTGTTAGTACCTGTAGACCTCTGTAGCACTCAACCGACCTGATGGGCACCTCCTGGTGATGTTTTGGGGAATTACTCAAGTGGTTCCTGCCAGGTGGTCTGTGCTCCAGCTCTGCACATGCCAAGGTCTACTCCTGCAATCTTCTTCTAGGGCCTTAGCCCTCCAGTTAAGTCCTCTTTAAGTCTAAGCCTTCTGGGGAAATTCCCATTTGCGGGTCATGGCCACTAAATAAAAGTCAGTGGCTGCAAGTGCTGTGCCACCCTCGGCACTCTGGGGGCGTGGGGAGGGGCCCGGTCTACTCTCTTCTCTGGACTCCAGACCAGGGACCATCTGTGCAGCAAGGTGTGCACCGCTGCCTCCCACCAGTCTCTACTTCCATTTATCTCCCTGGGTGTCTTTCCCCAGAGCCCTCAGTCTCACGCCGACCCTCACAGGGCCTTATTATAGACTGGCCTCTGTCCTGGAGTCACAACCACCATCCTCTCCAGGCCCCGTGCCTTAGGACCGCTGCTCTTGACCTCTGCCCCTTCTGGCTTCAGGATCCTCGGCTCCTGGTCAGCTCCCAGTGGTTCACTGTGAGCTCTCCAGGATGCTGGCTCCTGCAGCCTGCCAGCCAGAGAACCTATTCCCTGAGCTTCTCAGGCCAACTGCCTGAGCTGCCTCCGCTGCTCCTTTTTATATAGCGCTCTTGGCCCCTGATTGGGCCAACAGCCCTCCCACCTGATTGGCTGCTACTCTTGCAGACCGAGTTAACCTCTTATGGGATGGATCAGGAAAACAACCCCACTACACTATCCTTATACAAGGCACTGGGAAAACCTCTTCTGTCAATCCCTTTCAAAATTGGGGATTAAAATTTAGTACTCACCCAGATTTTGGAGACTCCTGACTCATGCATGGGTTAAAAGTTATGAGGTTACCTCTCTTCCTGTAATCATTTGGCAAATGATGCGTATGAATCTAGTCCCCATTAAAAAAAATGGACATAACTTTGTGGCAAATCCATGTGAAATATGAGAATAGTTTTGGGTCCAAAAAAAACCCCCAAACAAACAAAACTTTTTCATTAAAAAAAAAAGGTTGTTGAAAACATTTCTCCGATCTCTAGTCAGGACCTCAGTTTTACAGGAGATTCAAAGACAGACCCTATTGAATATTTGTATAACAGTCCAATCCTGCAATGTGCTAAGTATTAAAAATGATATAATCCTGCACCACTGAAATCAATGGGAGTTTCACTATTCACTTCAATGACTGGAAGATCAGGCTTTAAATTCCCTTAATTTCCTTGTTGTGCCAGCGTGAGTGGTGGGTGCTCAACTTCTGTTAAAAGGTTTGTATTTCTTTGCAGGCCCAGGCTAAATATAAATTTCAATGCTTAAAATAAAGTATTGAAATATTTGGCCCAATGAATGTTGAGAGTTATGTATGCCCTAGTCCAAACCTGATTGTAATCTTCATTCCTACTGGATTTAAAGAATTGGGAAGGGCCCATTCAAAACATGCTGCCCCTGAATTGCCAAAATACACTGCTATCAAGTTTTCAGATTTTCTGTCTGTTCTTTGCTCACTTTTAAGACGTCTATTAGATAAGGCAATATGGGTGTGTCTACACTTACAAATTAAGTCGATTTAAGGAGGCTTAAGTCGACTTAATTTACTCCGCATCTACACTGGGCTTTCCTTAAATCAACTTAAGCTGCTCCTTAAATTGAATTAAGGAAAAGTTAGTTTGAATTAATAACATCTCATTTTAATTCAAACTAGCACTTTAAGTCGACTTTATTAAATTGAATTAAGCCAGTGGAGACACGGAGTAGTGATTAGGTGGACCTTTTTAAGTCAACTTAAAACGTTAAGTTGACTTAATCAGGTCGAAAAGGGGCCACGTCTACACTTGAAAAGTTAAGTCCACTTCTGTTAAATCAACTTAAGATCCACATTAAGTCAACTTAAATTCTACCTTATTAAGTCAACTTCATAAAGTCCACTTAACTTTTCAAGTGTAGACATAGCCTATCTGAGTATCAGATTATGGTCAAATATGACTGACTCTGAGCAGTATTTTTTTTTTAAAGACACTTCCCTCCACCCCAGTCCACTGAAAAAAGGATGTGGCAGTTCAGAAATTATATTCCATTTAACATTTTGTTCAGGCCCTTTTTCTCCTTAATCAAATGACATCATTGTGTCTTCCAATAGATATTGTTTTTCACTCTGACATCTTAAAGATGAAACACAACCCAATAATAAATTCCATCATTCACATTCTCAACATCAGACAATAAAAGTAAAAGAAAATGCATCCTTTCTTGCCATTAGTCTCTAAAGGAGTGGTCATAACTGTCAGTAACACATAACAAGAAGCTGAAGACATTCAAGTCTTATTCTTTCTTGGGTTTCTCATGTTATCTTTTAATTCTAGAAGTTTTGTGAATCCTAATAGGCTCTCTGAAGCGAATCAGTAAATCAATATTAATAGACCATCAGTTATCTTTCCCACCTTATCAATCAAAAGAAATGAAAAAGGTATCAGCTGTGGTAACACTAATAAACTTCAAATGTCACTGTAATAAATGACGATTTTTTAAAAAAAATATGGTGGTGGACAGCAGCTGCTCTGGAGTGAAGCAGCCAATGGTATTCAGATTTTAATTATAAGGGATTAGTTGAAGTGTAAATACGCAATTAAAATTAACCTTTGGTTCTCTTACAGAACATTTGCATAATTAACAAAAGCAGAGTTTAAAAATGTCTCCTACTGTAGGTAGCTTTGCTTATAAAGCCTCAGATCTCATTTGGATTTTGTTTTTCATTAATATACACAACTCTCTTCCATGCATAGTCCTCATCTTCCTCCATATATTTTCCATATAGCAGCATAAGTGTCCTGGCTCTACAATATTTAATTAGAAAGGAGAATCATCTAGGTGGGTAGAATTTTTATCTATAAACTTTTACAAGAATAGAACATTTCCTAATACTCAATGACAAAAGAGTGAAGCACTGGCTTTTCGTTTTAAGGCACATCACGCAAAGTGTAATTTTGTATCAATTCATACCCACCTCACATTGCTGTTGCACAAGTATAAATGACTACACAAGGTGCAAGGCAATGGAGACTCAGGACCAAAGACTTCTGTCTGATTGCCCAAGGGCATAGTAGTAGTAGCAATAAAAAAAAATACGGAAGCTACCACTCTGAGGGTATCAAAATGACATCCTCTTTAGCATGATCCTACTAAGAGTGTAGTCATGCATTCCTTCTGCCTAAACTGAATAATAAATAAGGTCTAATTTTTAGTGTAATTCTCATATGGCTATGTCTACACTTGCAAGTTAGTTTGAATTAAGGAAGCTTAATTCAAAGTAATTTAAGCCTCGGCCACACTAGGCTTTCATTAATTCAAATTAAGGACTTCCTTAATTCGAACTAATAAATTCGATTGCTTAGTTCGAACTAATCGGCAGGTTGACCTTCATGCAACTGACTAATTCAAACTAAGCAAGTGCCCTGCATAGACATCGCTAGTTCAAACTAGCATTCTAGTGGGGCCATGCTAGTTCGAATTAAGTTAATTCGAACTAACTAAAATTAGTTTGAATTAGTTAGTGCGAATTAACTAATTCGAACTAGCTTTTGTAAGTGTAGACATAGCCATAGGTTATTTGCAGCAGCTGACACTAAAATATGTAAGCATGGAAATGAAAACACTGACAACTTCAGATTAATGCCATACTAAAACTGCAACACCTAAAGCAGAGATGATCTGGAGACCAAAAAAAAGCTAGAATAAAGGTTATAATTTGTAACCCTATCACAAAATAATAACCCTATCACAAAGTAAATGAAATGTTACTATAACTGCTTTTTAATCCTCACAGTTTCTTTATGAGATAAATGGATCAATATTATTCCATTTTTTATAGATTGAAGAAATAAAACAGAATTGAAGTGACTTACTGAAGAAAAAATCATCATCACTAACAGTAGTACTATTATGTTATACACTGTCTAATAAGGTGCTTTTCTGTTCTCTATTAACAATAAATGAAAATTCTCAGATTATTGAGCTAGGGAAGGTAACCTGGTCTAAAGTTACCCTTTCCTTCAATTATATGAAAAACAAATATTCAAAATATAGCAAAATGAAATGAAGCCTCTGTATCTATTAGCATGGTGTACATCCTTTACCAATCAGCTTATATTGCCATCCCAAAGAACACTGGACAGCTTTTGACGACCTCAGTCCCTCTTTCCATTTTGTTGTGAATTTTAAATAATTTAAAGCAGGAAATGTAATATCAGAGTCATTCCATTTGGAGCCTTTTGTTCTGATAGTTAACTGGGAGAGCTACAGCAGCTTTGCAACAGGAGTCTATCTAGCCTTATTGTATCTAATCTAATTACTGGAATTACTTACATGGTTCCCCTCACCACAGTATCCACATACTATCCCCTGAATATATCATTAATCAAAAAGTCATTTATTTTATTTTTCATATTTAGGCTTGGCTGGTAGCAATGCCTATAGCCAAAATTGACTCATACGTTCAATTAAAATAGTTTATTTTCAGTTGTTTGTAATTTTTATTAAACTTTAACCATTCAGGATAAAAGTTTGTTTGCGAAGTATTCACTTCAGATTGAATTTTTCTGAACAGTTTCAGATACAGTTCAGCCTCTTCTCAGAATGATATTAGAGAAAAATATGTTGTTTTGCCCTTGTTAAAAAAAATCATGTCAATC
Source organism: Pelusios castaneus (assembly GCA_007922175.1). Taxonomy (NCBI): domain Eukaryota; kingdom Metazoa; phylum Chordata; order Testudines; family Pelomedusidae; genus Pelusios; species Pelusios castaneus. The sequence continues at coordinate 4,661,513 of ML685830.1, forward strand.
AAATCAAATCAGCATGTGATTTTTCAAGGTCATATCTGTTTCCTTTAGTAAAAATGGGGTTTTGAAAAGCACTCAGCATTGTCCTAACTACATTCCCAATGAATTCAATGATCAAACAGCACCTTCAAAAAGTTGACAGTGTTAATCAGAATTAAATCCCAGTATTAAATGCTAGCATTGGGACTAATAGTAATATAATATAGAATAAATTCAATAGTAATAAATCTTCTTTCCTTGGTAGATTTTTCTTTTTTAACCTCAGTATGTGGAAAAAAATTCTAACAGCAAAACAACAGAATATATTTTATTGCAGATGATTATTTACTGTAGTCAGAACATCATACTTACTGTTTGTATTTCTATATCTAGAAAGGAACCATTTGTGTTGGAGAGAGAGCAAAGAAGACATCTTTGCAGCTTTGCTCTGTCCAATAAGTAAAGAATTACCCCGCCGACAAAAATAACTCTCTCAGATGTGCTTATTCCCCTTTGGCTCAGGTCTTACGACAACATACCACAAATTCAGGAACTACTTATAGACTCATGAGGTGCGTCTACACTTACAAATTAAGTCGACTTAAGCTTGCTTAAGTCGACTTAATTTAATCTGCGTCCACATTACATTTTCCTTAAATCAACTTAAGCAGCTGCTTAAATTGACTTAAGGAAAATTTAAGTCGACTTTACTAAACCCTAGTTTTAAGTCAACTTTTCTGGCTAAGTCAACTTTAGAAAGTCGACTTAGCCAGTGTGGATGCAGAGTAGCCCTAAGTCGACTTTAAGTCAACTTAGGGAGCTTTAGGGCTTCCCCACTGCCCTCCCTGCCAGGGTGGCTGGCACAGCCACAGCCTGGCATGCCCCCCCCACAGGGTAGGACAGAGCCCTGCCCACACCTTCCCCTGCCAGGGTCCCTGTCCCCTTCAGCCCCCATTGTACCAAGGTACAATGGGGCAAAGGCTGAGCCCCTTGGCACTTGGCAAGGGGTGACCCCATGCGTCCGTGGACCTGTCCCAGGTCCACCTAGCCCCCACCAGTCGACCTAGGCGTCCAGTGTGGACGCTCTAGGTTGTTTTGGCAGGGTCCCCCCTAAGTCGACTTAATTTTTGAGTGGGGACATGCTAAGTCGACTGAACAAAGTAGACTTAAATTAACAAGTGTAGACATAGCCATAGACTCTAATGTCAGAAGGGACCAATATGATCAGATAGTCTGACCTCCTGCACAATGCAGGCCACAGAACATAAACCATCTCTTCCTGCAATAAACCTCTTATCTATGACTAATTTATTAAAATTTTCAAATCATGATTTAAAGATTTTAAGGTACAGAGAAGCCAACAGCAATTGAATCATGCCTCATACAGCAGAGGAAGGCAAAAAAACAAACAAACCCAGAGCCATTGCCAGTCTGCTCTGAGGGAAAAGTCTTTCCCTACACCAATATGGCAATCAATTAAAACCTGAGTACGTGGGCAACACTTATCAGTCAAACACCCAAGAAAGAATTCTCCTGCCCTCAGCCCACTTGCAAAATTGGCTCTGTAGACCATAAGCTCCTTTTGGAGACTGTGCAGACTTGTCTGTTCACTATTTCTCAGCTATTATATGCTTCATATTTTCTCTTTCTGAGATTCTAAGTGGAATGTAATTTCCTTCTAGGGGTCCACTTTGCTGCTGTAATTTAGAAAGAGTTTCAGGACAGGAACTTCAACAGTCACCAGAATGCAGAAAAAAATTCTGACAGCAAAAGAAAAGTATATTTCCCTGCAGATAATTAGTTACTCTAGTCATAACATTATGCCCACTGTTTCTATCTCTATATTTAGAAAGGAACCATTTGTGTTGTAGAGAGAGCAAAGAAGCTATCTTTGTAGATTTGTTCTGTCAAATAAGGTGAAATACTTGAGTGTATTAAGCTTCTTGTGTCTTTTATAGCACAACACTGCCATACTAGGTAATGCAAAGATCAAATAATTTGTATGCATTCAATATATAATAAATCGTCATGCTAATCTGAAAATGCCAAAGATACTCCAGACCAAGACTACTACAGGAAACAATTATTTTCAATGTCCATAATCCATTCCAACTGACCCATGGAAAATCAGCCTCTCCCATTGACAGTTTCTGTATCAATAAATGATGGAAGGATGTCTTGCATTTTTTTAAAACTTTATTAATTACTGACTAACCATTGAATAAACAATCATTTGGTCTCCCAATATTTGAAGGTCTCTGGTACCTCAAAAAAAAAAGAAGTAATTAAGATAATGTTTCCCAAATAGGTCACATTTTCAAATCATATATTGGAACAAAGAAAACAAACCAACATTCCCATCTATCTCTCCCTATGGCAGAAAAGGAAAGTATTCTGTTGAGTTTTACCCTGAAGAATGTCACAGATGGATCCTAGTATCAGTTCAGTGGGGACAATCCCATAACAAGACCCTGAGTGAAGATGGCCTTCCCCTTTCAAAATCATACATTGGAACTGTTATCTATTGTAGTCATGCTGATTCTGGCTGACATGATGGAAAATGGGGGTTACTGATGACTTCTGAAGTAAAAAGTTCCTTTATTATTTAAGTTCCAAAGGGTTAGCCATGTTAGTCCAGTTCAACAAAACAAACAAGGAGTCCTGTGGTACTTTTAAAGACTAACACATTTATTTCTCACATGAGCTTTCATGGGAGAAAATCGCACTTCATCAGATGTTTCAAGCATCTGATGAAGTAGGATTTTAACCCACGAAAGCTCATCCGATAAATAAATTTGTTAGTCATTATTTAAGACACACATTAGAAGTATAATTATAAAATCAGTCAATAAATAACAAGCAGGCTGAGCAAATTATGAAAGACAGAATGTTCTTGTGTTCAAAGATCACTGAGCATTCTTAAATAATTACAGTTTTCTAATGGTTTTTAACAAAAATCTCAAATAAAGCATATTACAGCAATCCAGTCTATTGGTCATAAAGTGTGGATGACAGCTGTGAGGTATATGTCTAAGAAGAAGAACTGAAAATTCCAGAGATAATTTTGGTCATTTCCAAAACATGAACCTGTGAGTTAAGCTTCTAGCAGAAAATTAAACCAAAACTGAATATTTGATCAGTGTATGGAGGGGTAAGACTCATCAATAAACAGGGCAGCCCAGGCATAAAACAAGCCATATATTTGGTCTGTGAATAGATGTGACTGCTTACATAACTGGAGGTTGTTTTTCAAAAGTCTGTGATATTTTACATGTACTTACAAGTTGCTATGTGCTTCCATCAAAACACAATAAAACAGATATATACGATGCTGTGTTTAACATATTTCAAAGGGATAGTCATGTTAGTCTAGTTCAGCAAAACAAACAAGGACTCCTGTGGCACTTTTAAAGACTAATACATTTATTTATCACATGAGCGTTCCTGGGAGAAAATCCTACTTTATCAGACACTTTGAAGATGTAAATTCCCCATGAAAGATTATGAGATAAATGAATTTGTTAGTCTTTAAAAGTGGCACAGGATTCCTTGTTTGTGTTTAACATAGTTTTCAGTGGACTAATCATATATTCATGATCAGTACTTCACACATTTGCCAGTTTTGGGTCACTATTATTCTTCTCATCAATTTTACGCCATGCACCCATGCCCTTCCAGTTAGCACCCTGCATTGTTAGGGAATAGGCGTAATCCTAAAAGATGATGTACTTTGCTCTGACCTCTTGGGTTTTGAACAACTCAGGTACGCATTGTTCCTTCAAGAGGCACACTTTCTCCCTGAACCAGTCATGATGCATGCTGCAGGACTCTACACCACCACACTAATCATGCCAGTGGTTAAATGTCACAGTGTGGTCCTACATCTCTAGCATGATCACTTTAATTACAAAGCTATCCCCACTTACTTGAATAGCGTTGAGTTCCTACTAAGAATTATTATGCATTGTACAGCTCTTTTGCAAGCAAATATGTACTGGGATGGTTTAAGAAGAGGTGTGTGAAGTTGCTTACCTCCAATTTTTAACAAATCCAGAGATTGTTAAAAATAACAGTACTGCATACAATATAACTAGTCTGAAACTCTTTCTCTAATAATAATTATTGAAATACACAAATGAAGGATTTTTTAAATGATGAGGTCTATTTTGATCAGATACTGAATTGTTTTCTATTGTACTGCAAGGCATACAATGAAACATCAAGGTATATCACACTTTGGACCTATTGCAGACCATATGATTTCTTAACTGTTAATTCCAGACAGTTCAAACCACGGAGGAGCAGAACTTCAGTGATTGCTCTAACTACAATAGGGCAAGAGGACATAACTGAGCTATTTTATTCTGTAAAGGGTAAATTGAATGTTCAGCTCGGTTTTCTTGTTCCATTTTAGCCTGCGTGATATTTCTTACAAAATTGTATTTAAATTGCCAGAAATTGCTAGAGTCTGAGTTTTCAATGTCTTTGATATGCCGGGCTGGCCCAGAGCACTGATGCCCAAGGAAGAGAACATCTTCGGTGCCCCCACTTCCCATTTGAAATACTAAATATATATGATTATGCATAGTCTTCTTTAGGAAAAAGTAAAGATCAGCCAATTATAGATGTAAATTGTTACAAGAAGGTTACAGGACACTGGCTACAACCTATAGCTTAGGCCCTAAGGTTCACTTGGTTCAGTAGGCACAACACTGGGAAACGAGGTAAAAGATAAAAGCAAAACAGTTTTATTGAAAAACACAGACAAGAAAGCAAAGAAATTGAAAAGCACTAATTCTTATGCTCCTTCAGCAAATGGGAACCCCAGTCAAATGATTGCATGTGTGAAGCATGAGGAGCCATGACTCGGGGCAACGAACATAGCAGTTGCGCCGATGACGAGGTTCCAATTTGGGAGGGGCCTAGCCAGCTTTTTTATACCTTTTGAACTTACTAAGTGGGTGAAAAGCATGTTTTTTTCACACGTATTTACAACATTCATTGTCCTGGTCTTATTTTGTTGTTTTACAGAGTTTGCAAGTTATCTCTGCTACTTAGTGGCAGCAAGGTATGTCCTTGGTCAGTACCAGCTCTATTTTGCTTATACACAAAGTTAACTTATAGTCAGGGTTAATTAATGGCTGACAGCACCTACTAAAGCTTATTACCTTACAAAGTCTTCTATTGGGTAGTACATAAATTCATTTAGTTTTTAAAATAGTAGTTTTTGGAAATAGCTGGTATAAAAATAAAGAACAGATAATGAGACTATTGTATAGAAACACTACTTCATATGCTTTGGGATTACATATCACTATATTTATTAGAATATGACTGATATCTTCCATTTTACCTTCCCAATTTATCCTTCTGTGTATCTATTACAAGATATTTATTTCTTAAATGGCTTAGATTGTGATAAAGGGAAATAGTTACTCAAAGCATCAGTGAAAGCAAAGAAAAAGTTAATAGTACAAAGATAGAAATCTCCTTCTGTACCCAAAAGAGCTGACTGCATTGTGGTAATGGGCAATTTAGCTACTCTTGAAAGTGTGAACTTTCATCTGAAAGATAAATTGGAAGCAATCAGCTATCTTTTCATTGACATAGATGATTAAAATATATAGTTTTATCATTAACTGCATCACACTTATCTATTCAAGTAACTTTATGAAGCAACATTCACATGCTTCCCCATGTACCTGGTGCAACCATGTTGAATATTGCATTTTAAGGATCCTTGAAGTAGTTCATGTACTATACAGGTAAAAGATTAGACTAAGTTATAGTGAAAATGTAGTGAAAAAATTCTACCTATGTGTGCAAATTGAGCTTTCGTTGCATAATTTCTGGAATCAGTCCTACAGAAAGGTGATGTTAATAATGGATAAACAAACTCTCTTACATAGACTTCAAGGGATTCAAGGCCCTCTGTGTGTGCAATGTTCACCATTGTGATCAACCTTCCATCTTTCAACAGAGCTGAGCACATTTGAAGAGAAAAAGTGGGCACTGTAGTCTGGTCGAGGTTGGTCCAGGGTGTTTAGGCCCTTCCTTGGGCCCAGGCTCCAAGGAAGGGCCAAGTTCTGACAAGTTCAGCATTGAAAAAACCCACTCTCACAAACAGTAGGCCAGTATTAATGTTCACAGTAGCAACACTGGTCTACCTGCTTGCTAGATGAGACCGGACAGGTGTCAAAAGTCGGTAGCCCCCGGCCCCCAGGTGGGGCAGGACAAGCACAAGAGTCAGTAGCCTCTGGTCTGGGATGAGTAGCAAGCCCAGACAGGGCAAGAACACTGCTTGGACACCTCAGAAGCTATTGCAGGAAGGGTCAAGCACTCTGGGTGGTTGGGACAAAGGGGGGAGGTGGACACAGGCCAACCCAACTCCACTGCATCCCAGCCCAGAGCCCTATTACTGGTGGACGGGTCTGCCACTGGGTCAGCAGGCCTCCACCTGCAACGCGCTGACCCCAGTTTGCTCTGGGGTTTCAGATGAACTATGGTCAGCTGCCCCTGGGCTACTTCCTCCCACATTGCACTCAGGTACCTGTATTCAAAGGGGTTCCTCTGGGTCCTGAGGATAGACAGCCCACAGGCTCCCATTAGGCCTTTGCAGTCAATGGGCAACAGGTCTGGGAGTTCCTCGGGTCCATCTGCAGAGGGCAGCTCCTGGAGGTCATAGGGTCCCTCCACAGCTGGTTGCTCCGCCGGGGATGCAGGGGTCCTCGGCTCATGGAAGCTCCTCTAGGTTGCAGGGGCCCAGCAGCTCCTCAGTGTCCTCAGCTTCCCCCAGTTTCTGGTGAGTCCCTGGTGAGGGGCAACCTGTCAGGTTTCCTGCAGGCCCTGGAATGTCTCCCTCAGTCCACAGTCTCTGGTATCCCCTCCCAGTCACTAAGTCTGGATAAGCTGAGAAGGCCATGGGGTCTCCTACCAGGAGAGGACCTGGGCAGCTCGATGGTAGAGGCCCAGTCTCATCCGGCTCTCAGCCTCAGATAAGACCCATCCTTCCCCTGTGGCAGCTTAGCCCCTACTGAGTTGTCAGGCTGCACTTTTATATTTCCCCTTCCTGTCCTGGCTCCGCCCCTCCGCTTCCAGAGCCTGAGCCCTGCAATTCCTGGGTCTATCCAAGAGAGGCATTCAGACCCTTCCTCAGGCCCAGGTTCTGAGGATGGCCAAAGTTCTTTGCTACAGGCACAACAAGGGCAAGAATCAAAATAAGGACTGGGAACAGACACTTCAATGCAATTCAGTAAATACAAGTCAAAGACTTGATCTACACTGTTGGTAAAATTCAGTAGCAGTCAATGGGAGATATGTAAGCTATGTAGAGTTCCTTTCGTATCTCCTGGCGACTTCCTAACTTCTACCCACCATGGCATCCTCACTATACAGCACTGGTGGGAAATGCCTTCCTGTCAATGTAGTGTTAATCTTTTTGTTGGAGTGGATTAACACCATTGATTTCCAGTTCAAGTGAGCAGGACTCCACTGCTATTCAATTGATCTTGTAGAATTGATCCAGCAGTGCCAACAGAGCCACCATGAATGTAAACATACTCACATCAATGTTCATGATTTTCCATCCTCTCTCTTCTGAATAGAAGTTGTGTATGCTTGAGTTTGGGTGCATTTAGAAAAAAATGAGAGTAGGGAGAGTCAAGGTCAGCCACTGAGGGAAATGCTTTCAAAGGTTCCAACTAAATGTTATCTGTCAAAGCCAGTTGTATAATGCTGGAAGATGTATATTGACCACAGTACTGCTACTGGAGCATCTGTCTGGGATAACTGCTGAAATCCCAGTTTAAGTCACCACACTTGACAGCCAACACTATTTGTTGCTCATCAGTTCTCTGTCACATTCCTCATCAACACTTTTGCAGAATGAAGCTATTCATTTGGTAATGCCTGTTTTGTAAGTGCAAACATTCATATTCATGCACTATTTAGGCTTTCAGTTTTCAAGGTTAGCCTACCCTATGTCAATCATAACAACACTTGAGGGGAAGGATGGTGTTGTGGTTAAAGCCTTCGGCTGAGATTCAGCAGATGTGACTTGAGTTCTTGACTATGTTATAGCAGTGCTGTTTGTTTGTTTTTAAAAAAGGTGCCAGTACTCATATCTTGATAGTAAATTTGAGAAATGCTTCTCCCACCCCTCTTCTTCCTGCACCATTCCTCTTCTTCCGGCGGCACACTCTTTTCCTCTGCTGACCCCATCCTGCCAAGCTGGGCAGTGGGGCCAGCAAAAATGCTGCCAGTACTCTGTACCCCTGCATACCATCACCAAAAAAGCACTGTGTCACCTTAAGCAAGTCCCTTATTTCCTTTGGTCCTCAAGCCCCTATTTGTAAAATGTGGTAAAAATAATTTATTTTGCCTCTTTAGACTATAAGCTCTTGGAACTAAGAATGCCTCTTACAAAGGATATGTACAGCAGTTGTAAGAACAGACCTTCATGTTAGCCAGAACTATAGATTCATAGACTCAAAGGTCAGAAGGGATCAATATGATAATCTGATCTGGCCTCCTGCACAATGCAAGCCACAGAACATCACCCACCTCCTCCTGCAATAAACCTCTAATGTATGACTATGTTATTAAATTCCAAAGGGGTAGCCGTGTTAGTCTATTGTAGAAAGACAACAGAGTCCTGTGGTACTTTTAAAGACTAACAGATTTATTTATCACATGAGCTTTCGTGGGAGAAAATCCCACTTCGTCAGAGCGTCTGACGAAGTGGGAT
>ML685830.1:4670334-4684421 GCA_007922175.1 Pelusios castaneus
CCACAGGACTCTGTTGTCTATGTTATTAAAAGTCCTCAAGTCATAGTTTCAAGACTAAGATACAGAGAATCCACCAGCAACTGAGACATGCCCCATGCTACAGAAGAAGGCAAAACTCCTTGAGAGCCTTAGTAAATCTGCTCTGTGGAAAAATTCCTCCCAACCCTAATATGCCGATCAATTAAACCCTGAGCATGTGGGCAGGACTCATCAGCCAGACACTGAAGAAAGAATTATCTGTAATAGCTCAGAACCCACCCCATAGGCCATATCCCTGTAACAGAAATGATAATTGATACCATATTGAATGATTACACATCAGAATTTTGTTAAAATAACATTAATAAAGTTCCAAAATCCATCATTCCAGACTGCTGGGCCTATACAACTCACTCCTCTTGTGCTAATGTAGTCCTTAATTCCATGCTCATATACTGATTTAGAGCAAGTTCTGGTTCCTAAACCAAACATGGCCCAGAGAAACCCAGAGTGACTATTACAGGGAAAGCCTGCTCATGCTGTAGTTTGCCCAGCATGGACAGAAGTTTTGGAGATTTTAGCTATGAAGGTTTAGCAGATTTCTACAGAGGCTTATAACCTGCCTAGATTTGGGTGGATTTTCAAATGATGAATGACAGAAAAGCCATCCATCCTGTCCCAAACCAAAAACTATAGCCCAGTTTTAAAAGCATGTTAATGATCAATCTTCAAGATCACTAGAATTTAAGTCTCATTTTTCTGCGACAGCTGAATTGTTTTGGGTGAAATGTCACAATAAATAAATAAATAGAAATTCAGCCAGATGCACATACTCATCATGGAAAATGTTAGGTGATTATAACTTTGCAAAATTATTAGAGTTGGCAAATTTATAAGCAATTGAAAACCGGGAAGTATCAGACAATGTTAGTAAATGGTGCTACCAGTCTTTTCTATAAATCCAATGGTTTCTATTAAGATTAACATCCTTTTTTTTTAATTTCTAAGTTGTGTTTATCTTTTTTTTAATCAGTAAAATGTTAAATAAAATCTAATTCATAAAAATAATTTAATATGTAAATCCTGTTTCATACTAACTTGTGATTCAACATTGTTGAAAATAATATTGTGATATTATACTCATTTCAATGCAGTTATTTGCTAGCTTTCTAAATGAAATATTTCATTCATAATTGCCTCTAGGATACAGTATAATATGTTTTCAGGAGATCTAAATGGTTGCTGTGAGGTCAAATCTAATTGGCTGAATATCACCCTCTATGATAACATGAAGCCTAATTTGATGATCATTTCTATTCATGGTCACTGATTTAAATTTACATTTTAAGATACTGAAGCTAAAAGCTATCACAAACTGAAGCTCTTTGAATTGAGTATGTTGTTAACAATGCCACAGTCACATTTTCACTAAAGAGGAAAAATAATATCTTAGGAGAAAAAAGTATTTGTTAGCTATGACTATATTCACATTTTTAACATTGATAATGGTTACATATTTCTGTACTCTCTCCAGGGTACGTCTACACTGGAGGCTCTGTTAAGTCGACTTAACCAAAGTTGACTTTAAGTTGACCTTGTTACGTTGACTTAGAGAGTCCACAGCCCTGTGTCCAAACTCGCAGGTGCTAGGTCGATGGAGAAGTGGCCAGGAACTCTGCGAGGGGGCCTGGAGGCCAATTAGGTTGATTTAAGGGATCTGCCCCATCCACACTGGCTTCACTTGACTTAATGAAGTTGACTTAAGCCTTAAGTTGACCTTAAGAGGTGGTGTTATTAAGTTGACTTAAGGAAGCGCTTAAGTCAACCTAATAAGCGACCAGTGTGGACGCAGTGGTCTGTAGGTCAACTTAACCGTCCTTAAGTCAACCTAAGGCTCCAGAGTGGATGTGCACCTAGAGAATAAATAAACTAACTAGTCTGCACCAGTTGAGTTTTTATTTATTTCTTTTGATTTTAAATGAAGGGCACCTAAAGCATTGGATAGACATTTAACAGTTGATTATATTGCAGTTAAATTATATCTCAGCTGCATTAAAATCATTTGTTTGAAAGGAAATCTGCCAGCCAGCAACCATTGCCTCAGCTAGGAAGCATACATCCAAACCCTTTGAAACAGATGTCATTTGAAGTGTGCTCAGAAAAGTCGACTTATCCAGACTTTTTAAGCCTAGTGGAGGAACAACTTTCAGAGCCCTCACAAAGAAGGCCAGCCACCTCTCTATTCTATAATGAGGTTGAGTGCCTCTGATGAGTGTCTCTGATGAATGCACCAATGCAAGTATGGCATAGAGAGAGCAGTGGTCTCACAGATAAATTGGTCCTAGGCCAATAAGAGTTTGTTAGGTCATAACCAACATGTTGACTCCAGCTAGGCACCAATTGACAGTCAGTGGGAGAGCCCAGAGCACCAATGTCATATGGCCCTAGGAAAATGCCCCACTCCGTATGTAAGTCACAGATTTCTGCATCACCTTCAGTCTCCAAATGGTTTTAAGGTGTAACCTCATATATAGTGAATTAAAATGATATTAATGATATTAGGAGTTGATAGCATCATTTAAAACGTTACCATGAAAATGTGGGATATTTGGGGTTCAATTTTCAGAAAATAGCCTCAATGTTTGTGAAATTTTGCACATATACCCATTCCTACACACACTTTGTGTATTAACAAATGAGTGTCAGTTGACATAATGCATTTCATTTTATATTGGGCATGTATAAATGTTATTTGTACTGGAAGACATTAGAATTAACAAGCTACACAAACATTAATGCTGGCATATAACGTAGACAGATGTTTGCATGAGCATAAACAGAAGCAGGGCTGACATCTCTATGAACATGTAATCATTTAAATAGCATACCATCCTGAAAACACTTTGAAAAAGCCTATAAAATACTCAAAACTTACAAAGGTCTTGATCCTACACAGGCATAAGCAGGGAAGAAAGAGAGCAACACTGAGTTACTTATACAGTCCATTAAAGTAAAATAAGCTGACATGAGCAGGTGATGCAGAATGTATGAGGGGCGGAACACTACACCCAGCATGTATCATGATGAATGAAGCAGATGGCTGTGATGAATACTATTTTCTTAGAACACTTGAGCACATTTCTATGTAATTGGCTGACTCTCATGACCCCCTACTTTCCCGTCTTTCAGACTGTTCTTAGTTCTGCTCTTTAAGCATGTTGAAGTTTAGCTACTCTTCATGTTTGGCAGCAGGAATAACTGAAAAAAAAATCTTTAAAATGCCTAAAATTCAATCTTTATTTTGACTTGATTGCACTTAAGCACCTATGTTGCGGCCACACCCGATTGCTAGTCCCCCATTTGCCTCTACTCCCCAGTGCGTAGTTTAATGCAAGCACAGAATTTGTTCAGATTCCTGGGCACTATACACACTTGTCCATATTATTCAGCAACCTCTCCTGATGGACACAAGACAAACAGAGTGTTCAGTGTTCTCTCTTTCTCTGTTGATGGAGAAATCAGGGATATGTATATGTTATTTAGGTGAAATAAGGTGTCATTTTACTACAATGAAAATGCTGAAAAATATTTTTGTTGCACTTTTATTTCCTACTCATCTTGACCAATACAGGTCCAAATTCATAATGTTCATAATGTGGCAGCATAAGCCATTAATGTGATTCTTCTGATTGAGTCATCTTATTAACAAATCTTTAAACACTGGAGTCTCAAGTCAGCAAGGTAATTAAATAAAGGCCTAACTTTATGCACATAAGCAATCCCATTGACTAGGGCCTTTATGATAATGTAGTGTACTCACTGTTAACTCATAATGGTGGGTTGAGTTTGTTAACTCCAACAAGAATTTAAAAAAATAACAGAGCTTCTAAGGCCTGGTCTACACTGAGTGCTCAAGTCGACAAGCGGCTGTAAAGTCAAACTTCATGATGCTGTAAGTCAGCTTCATAATACGACCCCCACAGGATGTATAGCATTTTGGTCAATTTTAATAAAGGGATTTAACGTCAGTGTAGTCAGAGAGCAGTTTAATGTGAAGTTTTTGGCCACTGGGATCCATCCCAGAATTCCCTGTTCTTGCAATTCTGGTGTTCTGATGCTGCCTCATCTTGGCCACGTCATCAGCAAATAGCTCCTCCCCTACGTGCAGCCCCAGGAAGATTTGAATTCCATTTCTTGCTCGGGCTGCATGGAGAGCTTTTTACCTGAGCTGGTAATTGTATCTGAGCACAGCAAACATGCCGCAGCTTAGAGCGAGTAGTCAGTGCTCGCTCTGCTCTAAAAGAGCAAAAGGAATTGGCTCATTTATGAAAAAAAATTGTGTGGTATGATTAAAAATCAAAGAGCTTTTGAAGGCTTATCAGCAGCCTAGGGAGGCGTACAGTCATTCAGGATGTTATGCAGGTATTATGAGGAGTTGGAAGCAGTTCTTGCTCGTTACACAACCAGTATACTGCCACAGAACATTGACGCCTATGAGGACTCTAGGATTAATTAGGACAACTCTGTGGATGAGGAGGTGGAGGAGGATGAGGAAAATGGGGTTTGGGAATCTGGAGCGTCTGTTCTCCTGGAGAGCCAGGAGCTTTTTGTCACCCTGGAGCAGCCTGCTCCACCTCAGGATGGCATCATTGACCACAATGCAGGGGAAGGCACATCAGGTGAGTGTTTGATCTGTGCTATGATCATTTCACAGTTGCAGTCCACTGATAGCTGCTGAGAGTGCAGGGGGGGAGCATCTGACCACACCATCTGGGGGGACAGTGATGCGGTCCTTGGCTGCTGCAGGATGGGCACAAAGCCCAACACACTGGGGGCAAGAATGGCCATTAGCATGGAGACGGTGTGGGGGGAGGAACAAGGCCAGCAATGCTGAGAAATCAGGAGGAAGGCATAGCCATAGAGCGTTGGGGAACTCAGCTTGCCAAAGCGTATGAGGAGTGGAGAGGAAGTACAGGGGTCTGCCTGTGGGGAGAAACAGGGCTGTGAGAGGGGTGGGTGAGGGAGGCCATCATCACAGATCTACCCTGCGGTATGTATTTTACCATCCACTGTCCCAGCACGACTACTTGAACAGAGTTTCAATGTGCAAGCAGATGCTTTGGTTATCATCTGGAGAGATGTCCACAAAAGTTTCATATGGGTATTCACAAATTCTTGCAAGAAGGTTTCTGGGGAGGCCTGCCTTCTCTCCCCCAGCATGGAACGAAACCTAGTTTCACCGCACTGCAGGGGTGTGGAAAGCTCTGCACACAGCTCCTGGAAAATGATCCTGTGCACATGAAAGTTCTGCAGCCACTGAGCATCATCTCATAGTTGCATAACGATGTGATCCCACCCCACGGGGCTTGTTTCCACTATGGTCAGCTGATGTGCAACCACCAACAGCAATCAGAAATTGTTTCATTCTATGGCTTCCAGCTGGGCTGCTTGGCGGGTGAAGCCATGTGACATGCAGTAGCTCCTCTCCCTGCTCTATAAATACTGCAGGATAAGATATGTAGTGTGTATAATGTTCACATTATAGTGTGATGATCAGGATCCAAGCTTCTCAGGAGATAACATATGTGCTGCTATGCCAGTCTTTTGAAAAAAGTTGCAAAATGGTATGGGTTGTAGTTGAGATTAGGGAAGAGGAGAAAAAACTACATCATGGGACAGTAAAGCCAGCCCCATTTGCAGTCCCCTCCCAGTTGGTTCCATGAGGCATTGCAAGCCCTTCTCAAAATCCTCTGCAGCAAGTTTCACTCTGGGATTGCTACCCATAGAGCATTGCTCTCAGCATCGATACAAATGCTGCTAGTGATGACGCACTCCACCAACACAAGGAGTGCGGATGCACACTGCCAACTTAATTACTGTGGTGGCTGGATGTCTACTTAAGTTTCATCTGTGGTGTAGATATGTCCTTAGATGTAAGCAGAAGGGAAATCACCTCAATGACTTTAACAGCAATCTAAAGCAAAACATATACGGCCAGATCCTCAATTGATGTAAATAAGAATAGCTCCATTAAAGTCAATGGAGCTATACCACCTTTAAGCAGTTGGTGATCTGGTGCAGAAAGCCTAGGGTAAGAAATATTTTAGACTGCAGGCAGATACAATGTGCCTCCAAAGACAGAAAAATGGAGAGTTCATTCTAGAAAGCACTGAAGTTGTTGATCATCTCACTGTAAATGGCTATTATTTTCAAGAGTACCTAAGTGGGCTTTTCCCTGACACTTCTCAATTTTTCTCTATTTTCTGTCCCATTAATGCAGACTAACATCTCAACACTTGGGCCAATCTTATCTATGGTGCAGTTTCACAGACTTCACTGGAGCTTCATTGTAGACCAGTTTGATTCCTGAAAAGCTATTCTTTGTAGAACAATCCTGATTCCTCTTTAGTTGGTAGAAATGATGTAATGATGTAATGTAATGATGTAATAACATTACAAGACTATAAAAAGTGCACGTGACACATCTAAGAACAGCTACAGAAACACTATAGATCTCAGACTTTTTATTTGCTCTTTTCCTTCAAATATACTCATAATATAAGTCTTGAGGGGTACGTCTACACTGGCAAGTTAGGTCTACTTAAGCTTCCTTAAGTCGAGCGAAACAAAGCCGGGTCCACACTGGGCTTTTATTAAGTCGATTTAAGCATTTGCTGAAGTCGACTTAATAAGAGCTTAAGTCGACTTAACACCAACTCTGAGGTCGATTTAAGCCTTAAACTGACCTCCTAAGTCGACTTAATGCCAGTGTGGAAGGGGATTAGCACAAAGTTGACTTTATTAAGTTGACAAAGCTGTTAAGTCAACTTAACAAGGTCGACGTAAGTTGACTTGAAGTATTGCCACTCTGTTAAGTCAACTTAACAAGGTCGATGTTAGTCGACTTAAAGTTGATCTTGTTAAGTCGACTTAACAAAGTTGACTTAACTTTGCAAGTGTAGACATAGCTGAGGTGTCTAATGAGTCATCTATATACAGAGTGAATCTGGATCCTCCACAAAGAAGTTCCAGTGACTTTCAAAAAAGGAAGCAACCTTAAAAGGAACCCTAGAGTACACTGCTGTTCTGAGAAGCAGGGAAAGTCAGGTAAATGAGCCTGATTTGTTTCAGGAACTAGATATGACAGGTATACGGTTCCACAGCACAGCCACATCACCACTATTCAAGCTTGTTTCAAAAACCTGAAAATTGTTGTGCATTTCATATCCAACACCTACAAATCAAACATTGAGCAAAGCAAATTATGAATCTCCTGGAAAACAAAAGTCTTTGGGGAGAAATGATTCTCTTCAAAGTTGGAGTGGCTTTTTGTATCTTTTATACTTCCTTCAGATTTATGCCAGATGAAGTTGGGGGGATGTTAACAGCATGCTTTCAGGTGATAGCATATTGTCAGCCACAACGACAATGCTAAAGTACAAATAGATTTTGTTTTTCCCCAGCCAGCATCAGCAAGGAGTCTCAATTTGTTATAAATTCTACGTGACTCTATAAAAAGTCAGAGCTGGAATAAAAACAAAGGGTGCATCACTGATCTGTGCCACCATTCACTGTAATATGTTTCCAGTCTGGAATTCTTCAGATCCACTATCACAAACACATTTGATGAAAGGAGATAAGAGACTGAAGGTTTTCTGGAATAAATTTTAAAAGGTTGTCTGTCCCTTTGTGAAATGTCATTTCTGGAAGGTCTGCTGATTCTGATGTTCTGAGTAACAGTGATTTTCAAACATTGCTGGCCAGAGAAACATTTCATAATGTATTTGTGTGTAGAACTCTTAATTGTTGATTTTTATTTTCTAAACAAACTGACTTCAAAGGAGAAGAGTATATTAGTGCTACAAGATAAGTAAACAAAAAGGAAAAATGCCTGTTTTGTTTGTGAATACAGTAATATTCACAAAATATCCACAAAAATATTATAACACCATCTCCTATAAATTAATGATTTCACTTAATTAATTCTCTTTTATACCTGCATATGACAAAGTTTATAGCCCCCTCCCCAATCTTTCTTAAGACAGATGCATTGTTCTAATGAGCATTTCTATTTTCAAATCCTTAAATGTAGTGAAGGACAAATACAATCTAATCCTATACATTATCTGTGAATCCATTGCAATTACAAAGTGCCAAGGAAACATTTTCACTATGATGACATTAACTAATATATACAGTTTATGTAATTATCATCCAGTTCTGTTGAAGTTTATCAGCAGTCTAGAACTAATAGTATGTATTGCTTTCTAGCTACAGTGTTAATTCTTACAGATATTTATAAAGTATCTCTCTCACAGGATACAAAGGGCTCCATGTACAGCTGAATCGGGGTGGTTTTGTAAGAATATTTCACAAACTGAGCTTATTCTGGGGGCACACACCTCAGTTTTACAGAAATTCACTGAATATCTGCGTGTAGCTGGGTTTGGGGGGGTGAGGAATGGGAAGACTCTGGAAAGTACAGGGCAAAGGTTGGTGGATCTACAGCTCCATGAATCATCCAGGCATTGACCTCTGTGGGACAATGGATAACATGATGGAAGTGGCTAAAGCCAGAAAACCACTATGGTATAGCAGTTTAAGGTGGGAAGGTATTCCCATAGAAAGGTTTTTGGCACAAGAGAGGACCTACATCTGTTTCCATTAAAATCAATGGAAGATTTATACAAAAAGTACTTAAGCATTTGTTCTTTAATATAAAAGATGCATTTTTTCCAAATGAATTGGGGGTTATGTTAGGGAATGCATCACCTTTTGCTTTCAGTGACTTTAAGGGAAATTGAATTTTAACATATACAGTATGTTCTGTTGACTAGCAATGTCTATTCCTAAAACCACATGTAAAATATTATAATTGGCAGTGGCTGAGTAAGTCATACCTGATTTGTTCAATGAATTTAGCCCCTTCCTTTTTATAAATTGTCAAATAGTAAATTTCTTGAGTTTATGCATAATTTGAAATTATTCTCTAAGTAATTTCTATGAATAAATTCTGAACTTGTAGCAGGTAGAAAAAATTTCATAAATACATTTTTGCTGAGAGAAAATAGCTTTTTGTTGTATCTATACTATTTACAGTGTTTCATTGCCAATGTTGGGTTTTTCACTGAAAAATCTTGTGTTTCAAACACTAAAAAGTTCCTGTGAACTGAATTTTCAGTGTTACAAAAACTCATGAACATTTAAAGAAAAACATCAGAAAATTTTAATCGGAAAAACAGTCACCAATCAACTCTGAGTAGTCAGCAGAGGATATGTCTACACCGGCAATTCAGGTCGACTTGCGTAGCCTTAAGTTGACCTAAATTACTCCCCGTCCATACTGGGCTTTCATTAAGTCGACTTACGAAATTTCTTAAGTCTTCTTAATGAAAGCTTAGGTTGATTAAGTAAGAACCGCCGGTTAGGTCAACCTAACCCTTAAGTCGACTCCTTAGATCGACTTAAGCATAGTGTGGACATGTATGAACCCTTAAGCCAACTTTATTAAGTCAACTTAAGGGCAGTTAGGTCACAAGATAGGACACAAGTCACATGTTCTATTTCTCTTGAAATCAGGGTTGTAATCTGAATGATGCTTATGATTCTAAACGTAAAGCATACTTAGCCCTACTCTGCACTCGCTGCACTTTTTGACAACAGTCTACGGGAGATATACAAGGTATGTAAAATCACTTGCACATCTTCCATCAAATTACTAACTCCCACTTACCTCCCCCTACACACTATGCTAAGGCAACCGGAAATGCCTTCCGGTTGATTTAGCACTACTTCAATTATGGGGCTGGCTTTATAGCGTCGAGCTGGAGATCGATTGAGCATGTCTTGACAGACCACTCAATTGAACTCAGAAGAGTGCACTGACGGCAGTGAATTTTCAGCTGTCAGTATAGACATACCCTTAGACTGCTTTGCACTGCTCAAGAAATGCAAAGAGGGTATCAACTGTATTTGACTTGCCCGTTAACCAGTTTTTGCCTTCTTTGGGTCACCAAACTTATGGCAAGAATCTGGAACTTACTGGTGAACCTGGTTCTTGAAATGTGCATTCTAGAAATGTAACCATGATTTGCATGTTCCCTTATCTGCCTGTTCCACAGCAAATCTGAATCTGTTACATGTATCAGCTCAGAAGCTGGGTCTTCAGCTCCAGGTGTAGAGATTCCTGTTTTCAGCTATGGAAGTTTCCAGTTCAGTCATCATTATCAACGACAATGGTAACTATTCCTCAATATTCACTTAAAATTTTCTATTTCAGGTGTGAATCCTGCAATTGATAGTATACACGCCACAGTCCACCCCAACTGTTTTGTGACTGGGAAATCAATGAACAGAAAGTGGACATTAACAAAGTCAAAATAATCCCATTTTAAAACCTGAAAACAAAAGTACATATGCTTTTAGCAATATTTAGCAGTTTTAATTATGATTTCAAAAATGAAAATATGCAGTTTTATTATTTATTCCATATATTTATTTCCATTTTTATTTGGCTGCCTTAATTCAAGGTTAGAATTAAAAAATAAAACAAATCTTATGACAGACAAAGCCATTTCATCTTTTTGCATTCTCTAATTGTTATCTTTCCTCTTTTCTTTCTACTATTTTTCTTCTTTTCCTCTTCTTCCTATCTCCTTTCACATTCTTTATTCTTCCTTCTATTCTACTGCTACTTATATTTAACCTATAAGTACAACTTAAGTAAATCATCAACTGACAATAATGAATATAGTGCCAATATTGTACGTAATCACCTTGGCTCCACTGAGGTTGATGGTAACATTTCCATTGACTTCAATAGAGTCAGGATTTCAGTCAATCTATTTTAAGAAATGTCAATAGGCTACATCTTGACTTGAAAACACAAGTGTCTCTAATAAGAGTACGACTGTTTTGTGCAGAATACTTTAATGCAAACAACCTGCAAAAAGAATTTCAAAGAAATGGAGAAAGCTAGCTATCCACCGATAACAAAAACATTGGCTGGCAGAATTATTCAATATGTTATTCCATCTTTCTCTTGTATATCTAGTGCACAATTACAGTCATACAATATGTATTTATACTTATAATATTCCACACTGCAGTGTTAGTCTGACCTTAGAATACAATGAAAGACATTTATTCTGTGTAGAACACCAAAGTCCAGAACAATAACTTGAAACTATTATTGGCATAGTAACAAGGTTCAGGGAATGTAATAGGAATACTCAAGGACAATTAGGAATATTACCTCTTAATCTGTCTACATTTAAGGGAGGAATGTATAAATCTTAGAAAGACAACACAGACTAGACTATTCCAATTCTATTTAATGTATCATAAAATCTGTTTACTGATTTTCGGGAGTGGAAACACAAACATCTCCAAAATGGTTTATTACATGAAAAACTTCTGATGTTGAAGAAAAGAAGATACAATAAAGTACTCTTCGGTACATAAAACACAATGTGTACAGACAAAATACTGTGTTCTTCTTTACATAAAGTATCTCTTGCTGCCACTTCATCTCTCCCTCCCCCCATCACTTAATTTTAGAACTTTTCCCTAGCAATAGTATTTTTCCCTCATTCTAGAGAATATCTTACTCAGTGCTGTAAATGTGCCAAATATTTTTTTTCCACATTAAACCTCTCAGAAAGAGATGAATTCACTGAAACCTATCAGAATCATCGAGTCAGGTTGTCAGTATTTTTTTGCATCAGGAAGTCCATTACTGTATATAATTTTGCATCAGGAAGTCCATTACTGTAAATTGGATGTGTGTTCACTATAAGTTTTCTGGTATAACTTTGAAACCTCTCAGACTGTCACACAATTAATTATTAATGACACTAGGTTTCTCTCAGATAATATAACAACATAATCCACTCTTCTTTTGAGCATAATATCCTATTAACTTCTTCATACTGGCATTCCCTAGGGATGCCTACTTTTCTGAAGGGGACTCAGGATAATAAGACTATCAGTACCAATGCCTTAGACAGATGTCTTTTTTCTTAATTGATATTTTAAAGTAATATTATATATTCCTTCTTATTAACGCACTTTATTACCCTTTTTTTCACGTTTGTCTTGTCCTCACACAAATTACCCTTCTAGCCTACATATTGTATCCTTCTTTCCTTGGGGGTTGAGGTGTGAGATGGCGGGGAGATGGGCCAGTTGTCTTACATCCCTTTTGCAATCATTCTGGTTTGTTTTATTATTCTGGTTTATTTTAATAATTCTTCTCAAGTCTGGTTATTTGCCAGTTGGCTTTTAGTTTTAGGCTTGCATTACAGGTAGTGTGTTTGAAAGTGTTACAATGCTTTAGACAAGATCTGAAGAATATGAATCATCCCCCTGTCCCCCCCGACCACAAGTATGCAAACCAAAAAAAAAAAAGGCTTAAGGTTGAAATACTTGGCAGGGAAGGGAGACAGAAAGCAAAACTGAACAGAGCTAAGGCCTAACTGTAGACAGAGACTTACGAAGGGTTGCATTACTGCAGAACATAGGCTCTGAACACACACTTCTCATATCTGATCCCCTTTACATTGAATGCAATTAAAGATGTGGACAAAATCCCAGCTCAAGTCAAGGACCACTTCAGTTTGATGCCTCAATTCAACAAAAGGAAAGACAGTGAGAACGGTCCTTTGAACTGCTCATATTTGTTAGTTAAAATTTGTCTTTTCATATATTTTCTTTCGTTCTAGTATCTTTTTCTCAGGATAAACTGCTGGAACTCATCATCTCATTGACCAAATGCCCACTCATGCTCCCATTTACGTCAATGGCAAAATCTTTTTTGACTTCACTAAGAGAAGGGTAGAGCCTTGAATGTTTAGGAAGCAAGACCCAGAAATACATCAAGAGGGGAGGTGGATTGTAACATTTGGTGGGGGTGGGGAGGGGGGAACCTGCAAAACTGATTTGCCTGCCAGCTATACTATGATTGGACTTTGTAGACTGCCTATATGCCTGATTATATTATAATTATTTTAGGCTAGTGTAATTCCATATCGCAAAATAGAGTTACAGTATAGAATCAAGTCTTATGCCTCAAAGAAAACAAATGGGCCCAATTACCTGTTGTTGCCTTGGACCTCAGGTTTTCATTTGTATCCATGAAAACTGATTGCAAACGAGGTATAAAATGTTAAAATATTTTTTTAAAAAAAATAAAAAATTACACATGCTAAAGGTAGCAGAAAAATCCAGCCAAAATGTTAACTTATTGCGAATCACACAAATTAATGAAGTGAAATAAAGTTTTGCTATCTCATTTCTAGGAAATTATTTAAACCAGGCTCTCTTTAGCCACATTGCAAATAAGTAAGCTTAACTCAAATGCCTAACCAATGCTATAACATGACTGTCAGATATTAAGGTGTAAGTTTTCAGATGGGTGATTTTTCATTCAAAGGAGCAAAAATTGTGCCACAGTTAAACTGAACAAAGTGCTTGCATCACTACCTACTTCACTGCAAGGGCAAGGACTAAAATTTGAGCTTGCAATTCATTTTCAGCTATGCAAATGCTGGGGAAAACTTGGCCAATAGGGAGGTAGAAGGCACTTTCAGGCATCGTCTCGCAAATAGGTCATATTTCAGAAGCCAAGACCATACATCAAATAGGGATTGGGAAAAAGTACAAAAAGAGAGATTATGTACATACTAAACATGCAGAACACATGCTTTGGGACCCCTGTTTGATAGGCAAAACCTTTTAATATTTCATATTGCCAGGCTGCATTGATTTCGGCAGTTTCTACCATATATAATGAGTTTTTCTTTAGGAGCCAGTATTGTCTTCCATTTGCATTAATGAGTCCATTTAATGTGCAGAATGAGCACAGCATATAGATCTTAGGCTGAATGTGAGTGATTTATTTTATCACTGGAAAGTCCACAATGAAAAAGAGTTGACCTTTTTAGGATTTTTTTTAGGTGTTGAGACAATTTCTCCTTTTAACTTCTCAGATTAGACCTAGTTTAGCACAAGATTTTGATACTTGTCTTTGCACTGAGTAGTATTATCACATACTCTAGGAGCAGAAAGACAACAGAGTCTTGTGGCACTTTTAAAGACTAACAGATTTA